>ONZH01021594.1:0-30157 GCA_900303285.1 Rhinella marina | reverse complement strand
GGCTGCCATAAATGATGTTTAGAGCATCTCAGGCAAGATGGCCACCTCTATAATCCTGTTCAAGAAATAGAATAAAAAAAATCTATAAACAAAAACAGATTAGAAAAAAAGGCATATGTTATCTGGTTTTAAAGGGATTGTCCAGCCTCTATAATGCCCGGACCCCTCACACTGGTTATGCTTAACCAGCTCCCCCGGCACCCATGTTGCTTCTGATGGCCACAGCGACAGGGGGGATTGGGGCTAGGGAGGAGGCAGGCAATAGCAGGCCGTGATGGGAACGAGCCTCCCTAGCATCACCCATGATGCTAGAGAGGCTTGTTCCCATCGCAACCTGCTATTGGTTCCCCAGATTGTGATGGCTTAATGTCAGGGTGAAGGCATCTCCAAAATTGTAGGGTTTGTGGGCAGTTCTCGGCATACAATAGTATATGGCTAAACGACAGGGTGAAGGCATCTCCAAAATTGTAGGCTTTGTGGGCAGTTCTCGGTATACAGTAGTATGTACCTACCAAAAGTGGTCCAAAGAAAGAAAACCAGTGATGGGGTCGTGGGTGCCCAGAGCTCCCTGAAGGCTAAATCTGGTTTGATCCCTAAGGAGACCTACAATAGCACAAATTGCTGAAAAGGTTAATACTGACTATGACCAAAATATGCCACAACGTAAGGTGCAATTCAGTTTGCTACGTATATTGGCCAGGGCGCCCGTATTAACTCCTGTCCACTGGTGAAAGCGTCTATGAATGGGCACATGAACATCAGAACAGGACCATGGGGCAGTGTAAGAACCAGGGCTGTGGAGTTGGAGTCGGTCACCATTTTGGTGGAGTCGGTATAAAATGGACCGACTCCGACTCCTAAAATATATAATGAATTAGTACATTTAGTTCAATGCTGAATATATTTTTATAAGAATTTGTGAAAATGATGAAATGTCCTATAAATGTCTGTTCTATTCCTGATCTAAGGATTTAGGGTTTAAGTTGAGATGACTGTGTGCTGCCCTTTATGTCCAGTGCATGTTCTCTCTGTATGCTTTAGATCAGGGGTGCACAACCTTTTCTGGTTGGGGGCCACATTGTCAGACTGAACCAATGACGAGGGCCGAAAATAAAACTTAAAGGGGTATTGCCAACTGAAATACTGTATTTATGGCATATAGAACACACAGTGTATACCATTAATGTCTAGTTACAGTTCCAGGACTCCCATCTAATGGGAGAATACATGAAATATACATGTGAGCAGCCACAAGACATAGACATACATGTCTGCCTCCAGATGGTTGGGGGCCGCAGAGAATGGTATCAAGGGCCGCATGTGGCCCCCGGGCCGCAGGTTGTGCACCCCTGCTTTAGATGATCTAGCAGTTTATACAGTCATCTTGCTAATACAGTATTATAACCACAACTAGTAGTATGTGCCTGTGAAGTTGGAAACGTGCGTTTGGGAAGCCAATAAGTGGGGGGCCCATTCAAGTATGTTTCGCCCCCCCCCCCCCCCCCCCATGTGCTAAACCTCTAGCTACGCCTCTGATTAGGCCCTAAGTGAGCTGTACCCAGAGAAGCCTGATAGATTACAAACTGTTTTTGTCATGATTTATCTGTACTATTGATTTTATGCAAATTTGTTTAAAGTTATCACTTAAACATGCTCCATGTATGAGGGAGTCGGAGTCGGGTGTCGGAGTCAGGGTGAGGGGAAATTGAGGAGTCGGAGTCGGGGCTTTGACTTACCGACTCCACAGCCCTGGTAAGAACGTGGCCTGGTCTGATGAATCATGTTCTGTCTTACATCATGTGGATGGCCGGGTACGCGTGCATCATTTACCTGAGGAAAAAATGGCACTAGGGTGAGCTATGAGAAGAAGACAAGTCAGTGTGTTGCTCTAGGCAGCAATCTTCTACTTGGAGACCTTGGTCTTACCAATCAAATCGATATCACTTTGACACGTACCACCTACCTAAACGTTGCACAGACCAACCACCCACCCACCCTCACTCCTTCATGACAGTGTCCTCTTTCAGCATGATAATACACCGGCTACACTTACAATTATTGTCTAGGAATGGTTTGAGGAACACGACTGAAAGTTTAAGGTGATGACTTGACTGCCAAATTTACAATCGGGTGGACTAAAAAAACAGGTCCAGTCCCATTGAGATCCCACTGCATAACTTACAAGACTGAAAGGAGCTGCTGCTAATGTCTTGGTACCATATACCACAGGACACCTTCACAGAGTTTGTGAATCATGCCTCGGCAGTACAGAACTGTTTTGGTGGCATGATGGGGGTCTACACAGTATTAGGCAGGTGGTTTTGACGTTGTAGCTGATCAGTCATTGATAGAATCTCCTTTTTTTCTTCTCTTCATGAAGCAGTAATGCAAACATTTTTCTTTCTATGTAGTGTTATGTCCATATTTTTATTTATACAAAAATAAAGTATGCGTCTCTAATGAAAGGTGTTTTTCACAAAAAAAAAAAGCAAAAAGTTCTACAGCCCAAAGACTTAACAGCCCAGGGGGGAAAAGTGTTAGAACATAGAAATCTTTGGATGTCTGTACATTCATATACCCATTTCCCTGGCTTTCCTTTGTGTTTTCTCCAAGGGGGAGGAGGGTCCCTAGTTAAAGATGGTAAACATGAATTTCTTGGTCCCAGTGCACTTACACAGAGCCTTGCTGAGATTAGAGGAACCCTGTTGAGCTACAAATGCTTCGGGGCATCCCCAGCTCGAGAGGCATGTGAATCTGGGCATGGGAGGAAGGAAGGATCTGCTTTACATTTAGTTCTGGGTCACGGCTCTTAATGATAGATTAAACGGAGGCCCCCGAATAATGAAGAGGTTTGTACAGTGAGTAGGGCAAGTACCAAAAGTCCATGGTCTAGAATGGTTGCTTAAACTTCTAACACCTCGGAAGAACATGCCAATTACTTAAAGAATTTGTGACCAACTTCAGATCTCTTCGGCAATATCTAACCAAACTCTTTTTTTTATTGTCTTTAAGAATCCTAAACTTAGGAAAGGCTGGAGGAGGAGATTTAATACTTTTTGCTCTTGTATTATTAGAGCATGGATGTGTTGCTCAAAGTTTAAACTCAATTTAAAGTTTACTTTTTGGTAAAGAAAAAAAGTGAAAAAATGTAATAGATTTTATAAATTGGAATACTGTACATCAATCTTAGATGCACGGTCAAAACACATTGACATTGATTGAATATATTTGGTGGCAATAAAAAAATCAGAATTTATTTTTGTAGAATTTTGAGTCCCTGCAAATGGGACATGAGTGGCAATAACACACTCAAGAAAATGACGGTAGAATTTGGATTTCTGAGTTTTTAATTCCCCTGTAAACGTCTCGTTACCCGTTCCTAATTTTTTCTGCTGGACCTTCAGAATGATTTGGTGCTTTTCATGCCAGAACTTAGGCTTGGTTCACTCTAGTGTTTTATGACTTGGGTTCATAAGAAGTTGAGAGTTGATGACTTTTCTTCGTAACTATAAGTGGCCAGAATTTACGCCAAACCTGCTGATTTCGACGAGACTGGTCAACCATATGTATTGGGGTGTTCTGACTCTCTTGAGGGCGGAAAGAAGGGTTCCTTTTGTTGTCAAGGGGGAGGTGTCTGACATCAACTTATTTCCTGCGCCCCATAGATAACACATACATTCGGCCAAGCCGTATGTGCATTTGTGTTTTAAAATCAACCCTGTTGACCTGGAATGAGCTTTTTTTGAGGTGATATTTTTGATGGCAAGAATAGTGATGGAGAATACTTCCGTAACTCAAATGTTCCTCCATGCAGATGAGTTATAAAGCAGTTCTGACCTGTCAACAGTAGGTAAAAAATTGGTGCCAAGTTCCCAGTTCCGGTTACTCTTTGAAACCATAGCCTGATATTTTGAGAAATACTTGATGAGACTCTAACCCTATAGACCAGGGATCTCAAACTCGTGGCCCTCCAGCTGTTACAGAACTACTATTCCCATTATCCCTTGACATTCTTCGGCTACCAAGGCATGCTGGGAGTTGTAGTTTTGCAACATCTGGAGGGCCACGAGTTTGAGATCCCTGCTATAGACCTTTCCTCCAGTGCCAGGCCAATAAAATATAACTTGGCTCACAGAAGATGTCGATTCCCTTACAGAATCAGTCCATCAATTTTTTTTATTGAATCCACAAAAAGTCACCAAAATGGTTCTAAACTGCTCCCAATAACATTTCCCACCACTTTAAGTGTATGATGAGTAACCTGCGCCCTACTTGAGACGTCTTTCAGTTGCAGCTTTGTGCAATTAGCCGTGTCATGTAATTGTACTGTTTTGACAAAGGAGCCCCCAAGGTTAATTATTTTGGCTTCACTTGATACTTTTTATTTTTCTCCACATGAAAAACTGGGCAGAGAGTAAATCCAGGACACAATCTTGAGCGTACAAAGGAATTTTTTAAAAAAATTCCAATGGATTTAAATGTATAGGTCTCTTTAAGGGAAAATGCCATCGTAAATAACTAGGCTTCATTTCATTTATTTTTGTAAATATTATTTTTACATAAATATATTTTTTCATTTTTAAAGCAGTTTTCCCAGCTCTAAAAGCAGCGTAGACTTAAATGGCATCACATGCAGGTTACATTTAAATATAAATATATACCCTTCTTGCCGAAAGTTTGTACTTTTTATAACTTGTCTGCAGTGGATGGATCCTTTTAGTTCCTTTGACGCCTACCAAAATTCTATGAGATGTAAGCAGTGAAGTGAGAGCTGCTGTGCATGTGCAGGTACGAAACCAGGAGCTGCCAATTAGAAAAGTGCTGTGTATGAAAGAGACCAGTGAGAATGAGAAAAACACGCATGTGTGACCACCTTAGTCAAGTGCCGGTGGTGGACGTTACCATCGCAACATATTTTTTTAAGCATGGACATCTTTTAAGTGGATATCTTTTAAAAAGAAGCTTTTAAATTTGCATACGCTAATATTATTTGAAAAATCTGATGTTTTATGCTACTTTAACATTTGCGCTTTCCCTTTCCACTGTTGAAATCCGTCATAGGAACTAAATAGCGGGGAAAACGCTTCCATTTTGTCCCCATTCATTATCAATGGGGACAAAACTAAGCTAAACAAATGCACCAGAATGCATTCCGTTCTATTTGATTGAGTCCCCATCGGTGGACAGAATAACGCTGCAAGCAGAGTTTTTCTGTCCGTGATGTGGTGCGGAGCAAGACGGATCTGTCATGACACACAATGTCAGTCAATGGGGACGGATCCGTTTTTTCGGGGAACAAAAGAAAGCGGATCTGTCCCCCATTTACTTACGATGGTTTTAGAGACGGATCATAGCTACTACAGTTGCTCAAATAACATGGAGCATCCTCAGGGGTCATTAGCAGTTGCCCACTTTGCCACCTTCGAAAAATTACCCTTGTTATCCCTTACGCCTCAGTGGTCACCTGCACCCATTTTTTGCTTGAATAGAGGAACCAATGTCCACAGGTTGGGTGTAGTGTTGGGCTACTTTCACACTAGCGTTTTTGCTGGATCCGGCCATGGATCAGCAAAAACGCTTCCGTTACTGATAATACAACCGTCAGCATCCATTATGAACAGATCCAGTTGTATTATCTTTAACATAGCCAAGACGGATCCAGCACTAAAACCATTGTAAGTCAGTGGGCGGAAGGATCTGTTTTCTTTTGTGTCTGAGAAAACGGATCCGTTCCCAATGACGTACATTGTCTGTCATTCCGGATCCGTCTTGCTCAGCATCCTATGCCGGCGGTTTTCTGTCCATTATAGGAACGTAACCAAACGGAACGGAATGTATCCTGGAGCACTCTGTTTGGCTCAGTTTTGTCCCCATTTATTGTCAATGGGGAAGCGTTTTTCTCCAGGATTGACATCCAATGACCTTAATAGCAGAAAGTAAAAAATTAAAAATTTTTCTGACGCAAACTTTAGAGAGTGGAGGACATCTGTGAAAGTTGGTATTTGTTCAAGTATGTGTTGTCCACCAGGGACTTCCTCCACCTGTACACCGGCCTCCATAGTGCTCCTTTTCATGGTCGCACCTGTCTGAGACCAAGATGAGGTCTATCATTGCCTACTCACAGGTGAGACCGCTGCCTTTCTCAGAAGGTGCTCATTATTGCTATCCTGACAATGTGGCCTCTTTGCAGGTCGTAATGATGGGTTTAAAAACCATGCTGGATTAGCCTGTAAGATTGTGATGCTTTGGAATGACGAGGCTGAGACGCATCTAGAGCTCACTTCCCACCACAAGCAAGAAAAAAAGACAAAGGACGTCAACTCGTCTAAAATTACAATTCGTCCTTTAATTGTTGTACATTTCTCAGGGCTGGAATTAAGATTCTTTAACAAAATTACAGTGTACTGCCACGTCGTCCACAGCCTTCCTCGGGGGCTACCTTTCTCACTGAAGTTTCCGTATTTCTTTAATTAACATGTAATTAATCAGCTTAAGGTTTAGCAGTACCAGTAGCAACCTTAAGTAATTACCTGCAGACTCATTAAAGAAATCCTTACAGTCTGAGCAGTTGGCTGTTTGGCGAGGTTTGTAGAGGGCAAGGAAACTGATCAATTCTAAATGATCCCTTTTGGAAAAATATCTCCAAGTTGTAGATGTTGTTTTTATAGACCCTTCTTGTGCCAATCACTCCTTGGAACGTATAAAAAGTCACATACAGTGGTATTTCGGCTCATGATTTCCTTAAAGAGGACCTTTCACCTCTCCTGACATGTCCATTTTAATAGCTTCATGCATTCCCCACGTACTAACAATTCTGGAACATCTATTCTTATGTCTGTATGTTGTGCCATTCCTTTATTATTTGCACTAGAAGTTATGAATGAATTGCTATTTGCCTTCAGTAAGGGAACAGAGGGGAGGTGACCAGTTGGGGGTGTGTACCTGCAAAGACTGACTCTATCCAATCAGTGCTGCCATGTTCAGACTGTGCAGGTACACCCCCCCCAACTGGTCACCTCCCCTCTGTTCCCTTACTGAAGACAAATAGCAATTCATTCATAACTTCTAGTGCAAATAATAAAGGAATGGCACAACATACAGACATAAGAATAGATGATCCAGAATTGTTAGTACGTTGGGAATGCATGAAGCTATTAAAACAGTAATGTCAGGAACGGTGAAAGGTCCTCTTTAAGCATGCCCCCTTTTATAGCTAAGCCCTAGCTACAGGATAGCATTGGCTCTTCCATATTTTATGGTGTGTTCCCACAAGATCCTGATTAAAGGGAGTCCCAGCAATCAAGCCAAGGCAAGACATTGTTCATGGTTTACTCAGGAGAGCACTTGCCGGTTTTCGACCGCCCTCAGGGCACTTGAGACCTTATTTGCATAATCTATCAAAGTTCTTTTTCTCTGAAATGATCTCTATCTGCCTCCCCAAGGGGTTTGTTTGAATATGCATTGTTTCCCCACCCAGTGCTGATGTTGGTTCAGCAGCCTTAATGAACCTGACAGATTCCCTTTAAAGGGTTCTTCTCACTTAGTGAGAGTGTCGCAGGAATCGGCTGGGCACTGGGTCCAACAGATTTTTCCAAGAGGAGCCACAGCAGCTAGACGTAGAGGCTGCAGCAAGGAAAATACAGTAGTATTACATGGCAACCATTCAGATGGTCCGCAAAATACAGATACCTTCTGGTCCAGAGTACGTGTTTTATAATTTGCGGAACACATACCGATGTGGACCCATAGAAATGTGGATTGGACACAGATGTAAAATGAGGCCTAATATATAAATAGCTTGAAAGAGCCTCTTACAGTCCCTGAAGGAGGCACCATTGAGAGAAGTCTGTATGGAGAAGACCTCTTTAGCTCTTTCGGTCTGGAAACCACAGATCCGCTAAAAACCATCTATGTGCACTCAGGATTTTTAGGGTCCATTCACATGTCCGGAAAATGGGTCCGCATCCATTCCGCAATTTTGCGGAACGGGTACGGACCCATTTGTTTTCAATGGGGCTGCAAAAGATGCGGACGGCACCCGCACTTCCGTTCCACGGCCCCACAAAAATAATAGAACATGTCCTATTGTCCGCAGCCACGGACAAGAAAAGGCATTTCTATTATAGTGCCGGCCATGTGCGGATCGTAAAACACTCACGGACACGTCTGAATGGACCCTAATGGTTGGCCAGCTTGTGTGAACGCTCATTAGTGATGATCTGGCAGTGTAATACTGCCGCTGATTACCCCATGAATAAGCAAACACTTGTTCATCGGCCAATCAAGATTTTTAATCGCTCTTAAAAAGCGTTTGCTGCGGCAGATCGTGCTGTGTAATCATGATCTGCTGCTGGCAAACAATGATTCAGTGTGGGGAGGAGTGATCGCATTTGGGATCACTCCTCCCCATAGCACTGGTCTCCTCCGCTGACGAGCAAGCGATTGCCGGGTAGGAACGTTTCCTTCCCTCCCTGCAATCGCCTGGCTCAGGGATGGCCAACCTGAGGCTCTCCTAGGGTTGAGCGATATACCGGTGTCTACGGTATACCGCGGTATTAAGAAATGGCGATATAGCGATATCACCATTTCCTAATAACCGCGGTGTTTAATGACGTAATAGGAGCGGTCGCATGTGTGCCGACCGCTTCTAAAATATCCACATCCTGTCCACTGCTTAGTGCTTACATGTCAAGAAGGGCCCGTGATAGACGCCGCACAGCACCGCACAGGATTGAGGGGCGGAGAGTATGGCATCATTGCCAGTGTTCCCTGTAAGCTGCGCTGGCGCGCGGCCGCGCAGCTTACTTCATGCCTCCGCTGACGGCCTGTCCTGGCTCGCTCACTGCCGCAGCCTGGATTTTATTGTGTATGCCTGTTCCGATAGGGAAGCCCTGCTGTGGTGGGCTCGGAACAGGCATACACCATACTTCCCTCAACGTCCTGACGTTAGCTCGTCAGGACGTTCCTGTGCGGCGCTCCCAGCAGGCCCCGCCTTCTCCCTAATGCCGCGATTCTGGACATGGAGAACCAGTGCAGCGCGGCAACAGGAAAAAGAAGAGAGAACAAGGCCGCAGCCCCCTCCAAAGTGTGGAAGTGGCGTCTGAGATCCCCAAGGGCCAAGTAACTGTAAGTATTCATGTGTGTTTGTGTGTGAGTATACTCTATGCAACACAATACATATACAGTATACCTCTACACTGTGTATATACTGTATATTGTACAGCATGGCACAGGGGATATATTGTCCAGCATGGTGTAACCGCCATGCATTTGCTGTACAATATACATTATAATCCCTGTACCATGCTATACAATGTACAGTATAATCCGTACACCATGCTGTATAATATACAGTATAATCCGTACACCATGCTGTATAATATACAATATAATCCGTACACCATGCTGTATAATATACAGTATATTCCCTACACCATGCTGTATAATATACAGTATATTCCGTACACCATGCTGTATAATATACAGTATAATCCGTACACCATGCTGTATAATATACAGTATAATCCATACACCATGCTGTATAATATACAGTATAATCCGTACACTGTGCTGTATAATATACAGTATAATCCGTACACCGTACTGTATAATACACAGTATAATCCGTACACCATGCTGTATAATATACAGTATAATCCGTACACCATGCT
Organism: Rhinella marina; assembly: GCA_900303285.1. Taxonomy (NCBI): domain Eukaryota; kingdom Metazoa; phylum Chordata; class Amphibia; order Anura; family Bufonidae; genus Rhinella; species Rhinella marina. The sequence continues at coordinate 20,486 of ONZH01021594.1, read as the reverse complement.
GTATAATATACAGTATAATCCGTACACCATGCTGTATAATATACAGTATATTCCGTACACCATACTGTATAATATACAGTATAATCCGTACCCATGCTGTATAATAACACAGTATAATCCGTACACCCATGCTGTATAATATACAGTATAAATCCGTACACCATGCTGTATAATATACAGTATAATCCGTACACCATGCTGTATAATATACAGTATAATCCGTACACCATGCCTGTATAATATACAGTATATTCCGTACACCATGCTGTATAATATACAGTATATCCGTACACCATACTGTTATAATAACAGTATAATCCGTACACCATGCTGTATAATATACAGTATAATCCGTACACCATGCTGTATAATATACAGTATAATCCGTACACCATGCTGTATAAACTAATATAACCAGGTAATAAAAAAATTCCCGTACACCATGCTGTATAATATACAGTATATCCGTACACCATGCTGTATAATATAACAGTATAATCCCTACACCATCTGTATAATATACAGTGTAATCCTACACCATGCTGTATAATATACAGTGTAATCCCTACACCATGCTGTATAATATACAGTGTAATCCCCTACACTGGGGCTGAGGTGGCATTTTGTCCTCCAAGGAAAAATGATGTATGGGCCCTTATCAGCCTGTAATGTCTCCCCCTGTGTAGTGCTCCAGCCTGTAACATCTCCCCCTGTGTAGTGCCCCCGCCTGTAACGTCTCCCCCTGTGTAGTGCTCCCGCCTGTAAAGTCTCCCCCTGTATAGTGCTCCAGCCTGTAACGTCTCCCCCTGTGTAGTGCTCCCGCCTGTAACGTCTCCCCCTGTGTAGTGCTCCCGCCTGTAACGTCTCCCCCCTGTGTAGTGCTCCCGCCTGTAACGTCTCCCCCCTGTGTAGTGCTCCAGCCTGTAACGTCTCCCCCTGTGTAGTGCTCCAGCCTGTAACGTCTCCCCCTGTGTAGTGCTCCCGCCTGTAACGTCTCCCCCTGTGTAGTGCTCCCGCCCATAACGTCTCCCCCTGTGTAGTGCTCCCGCCTGTAATGTCTCCCCCCTGCGTAGTGCTCCCGCCTGTAATGTCTCCCCCTGTAGTGCTCCAGCCTGTAACATCTCCCCATGTGTAGTATAACGTCCCCTTGTAGCTGCCCCCATACAGTATAATGTCTCCTTGTGGCCCCAACAGTTTTTTTTTTTAAATGGGCATTTATCGCGATATATATCGTTATCGCGATAAATTTCTTAATATCGTTATCAAGGGAATATTTTTGATATCGCCCAACCCTAGGCTCTCCAGCTGTTTCAAAAACTACAACTCCCAGCATGCCCACACTGCCTACAGCAGGGCATGGTGGGAGTTGTAGTTTTGCAACAGTTGGAGAGCTGCCGGTTGGCCATCCCTGGCCTGGCTGATCATGTAATGTAATACAGCCCCTTATAATGGAATGGATAATTGTATAAGGCTTCTGCCAAAGTTGTCGCGTTTTTTACCGCATCAGCACTACTGCCCTCATCATCAGGACCCGAATGGAGCACAGCGCTGATATAAACAGCTGTAGCCTCGGTTCCCTCAGAATCAGTGGAGCAAATACTTACTACTAATTGCACGTTTTCACCGCTCGCCTTTGTAATGGACTCTTCTGTTTAGACACTGACTCTCAGATATGTTGACAGGTGATGATCGCTCATGCCAATGGACCGGTGTGGCCTTTATAGGAAGGAATTGTTTTCCAGTTAGAACAAATCTTAAAATTTATTAGACAGGTTGGAAAATTTCCCTCAGCAGATTGTCATCATTGTCACACTTAAAAGGATAATTGGGCTGCGAGTTTACACGTTTTCATGTGACGATCCAGTGATGGTAGCGTTCATCCATCTGTGCATGTAAGTCATCTCACAGCGAGAGAGAGTGCATGAAGTCAAACAGTAAAGAGGTTATCCAATGGTTAATGTAAAACCTGAAAATCCCACATCATATAGAACCGGCCCTGGACCTCACATGGATCCACAGATCTCCACATTCATTGCTCCAATTGCTAAATTTGTTTCAGTCTTGCAGCTTATGGGGTGTGCCCCTTTTTAGGGGGCTTGTCCTTTCTACCGCAGCTGGAGGTAGTTGAAAGATGGAACTAGGGCTGAAGCGATTACTCGATTGAATCGATCGAGTAATTCGACACAAAACAATCCATTGAGGATTCGTTTGTGTCATGTGACCATGGAGCGGGAGTGAAGCGCTTGCTAGTACTCACTGCTCCGTGGTCACCCACTGGCCCGCTCGCTGCACCATGACCTGATGCTGTGTGACGTCAGGACGACAGTGTAGCGTGCGGAGAAGAGGATGAGCTGTGGAGCGGCGCCCCCTACAGGAGAGGTAAGTATTCTATTTCACTGGGGACATGGCTAGTAGGGGGAGATGGTGGGACTGGGGGGTCAAGCTGGTGGCCGCTGATGGCACTGGGGGGGCAAGCTGGTGGCTGCTGATGGCACTGGGGTGCAGCTGGTGGCACTAGGGGCAGATGGTGGCACTGGGGGGGCAGCTGATGATATTAGGGAGGAGCCTAATGGCATGGGGGGCTGAAGAGTTTTTATTAAAGGAAACGTTCTTTTAATTAGTTTTTTTTATTATTAGAGTACTCGATTAATTGTTGGATTCATCGATAGATTACTCGATTAGACAAATTATCGTGTAACCCTTGTAAGATATTTATAAGAGCAATTAATGCTGCCGTGGACGGTCATCAGTAAGAAGCTGTTAGGGGAGGCAGCAGAACTACATTTCCCAGGTCTCCTTGCAGCAGTGAGCAGGAGACGAGTAACTGACACTTGAATAAGTAACTGACATTTTGGTCTTGCAACGGATGATTATTGAGAAGCAGCCATCTACAGTTAGACTAGAAAAGCAAAAGATGCCTATTTATTAAGAGAGAAAGGAAAAGTAAGCCAAGGCTCGAGGATTCATCAGGACCTCCTGAGAGGAGCGTCATCCCAGAGTGATCGTCCTAAAAGTATCCTGCTAGTCCTTCTCTTCATGAACTATTTACTAGATGATACTGCTGGTTGTTGGAGGCCTAAACCAAGCCTAGATTTACAGAAGAGTGAGTAAACTGTCACACCCCTGCAGGCTACGCTGCCTCTGGACATGATGTGTAAGGCCATACAGAATATTAACCATTTAATGTTGAAGCCAGAGTTACTACTTAAAGAGGACCTTTCACCACTTTTAAAAAATCAAACTACACTATGTACCTCATAGTGTATCCCCCTCTGATGGTAGTGGCGCTTTTTTTTTTTCAAAAGGTCCCCCGGTGGCTTCACACGGCCCCCCGTTCTTCTGTCGGGCTTTATGTAAATTCAGAAGCATCGGAACAGGGAGGAGGAGACTCCCTGTTCCTCAATGGGCGTTGCTTCTGCCCTGCTGTGAGCGCTGTCCAATCAGAGCGGACCGCTCACAGCAGGGCCGAAGGAGTTCAACCCTGCTGTGAGCGGTCCGCTCTGATTGGACAGCGCTCACAGCAGGGCAGAAGCAACGCCCATTGAGGAACAGGGAGTCTCCTCCTCCCTGTTCCGATGCTTCTGAATTTACATAAAGCTCGACAGAAGAACGGGGGGCCGTGTGAAGCCACCGGGGGACCTTTTGGAAAAAAAAAAGCGCCGCTGCCATCAGAGGGGGGATACACTATGAGGTACATAGTGTAGTTTGATTTTTTAAAAGTGGTGAAAGGTCCTCTTTAAGTTATTGTAAAAAAAACTACAAGTCTTTCCTCTGTCATTAAGTGAACCTACAGTTTATTAAGCGCGCCAACATCTGCGGCATCTGGGCCCAACGTGCAGACCTTATATTTGATATTCAGACTGTAGTATAAATTATAGCATATCCTAAATATATATATATATACACAAAATTACTCAAAGAAAGAACTGCACCTCCTACAGGTGAGAGTCAGGCGCAAGCTACCTACTGGCTAATTAAATACTAAACAGAAAATGGTAGCAGCACTTGATAGGCACCATGACATATAAAGTGAACATGTGAAAAGGTAAAAAAGCATTACTGCTATGTAGTAGTAGATAAAGTGGAAGCTTTTGGCGCATATAGATGATCATAAATATGTCGGGCCCATCCACCGACCGACAAGGTGGTTTAGCACTCCTGTTCACACTGGTGCAGCTTCTGATCAGGTACTGTAACATGCTGGTGTACCCTTGATACAGGCCTGCTGGTTTGTGTAGGATGCAGGTCAGTGTAAGGCCCCATTCACACGTCTGTTTAAAACATCTGCAATCTATCCGCATCCGTTCTGCAATTGCGGACGTTTTTTTGTGGATATTTTGCGGATCCATTCATTTCAATGGGTCCTGATAATCTGCGGACAATGCACCGTATGTTGTCCGCATCCGTTAATCTGTTCCGTTCCGTTTTGCTGATCCACAAACAGAAATCCTACTTTTCTCCCGAATTGCGGTCCGTAGCACAATGAAAGTCTATGGATCCGCAAAAAATGCGGAAGACATGCGGAAAGGCATCCGCATGTCATCCGTATTTGCGGATTCAGTTCCAGGAGGGGTGAAAAAAAAAAGATGCTATTCATCCTTCCATTTTTTGCGGATCCGCAAAAAACGGATGACATATGGATACATCCTTTCAGTTTTTTACGGAAAAATGGAACGGATGTCCTGGAAAAACAGAGCTTTTTGCGGAACATCGGATCCGCAAAACACTGACCGTTTTCCAGGATGTGCAAACATACAGACGTGTGAATGAAGCCTTAGGCCTCATTCACATGTCCGTGAAATTCGTCCGCATCCGATCCGCAATTTGCGGACCGTTTATGCGGATAGGATGCGGATCCATTCATTTCAATGGGTCAATCCGTGTGTCCGTTCCGACTGTCCGCATAAAGAAATCCTCCTGTCCTACTTCTATCCTGATTTTGCGGTCCGTAGCCCAATGCAAGTCAATGGATCCGCAAAAATGCGGATGACATGCGGAAAGGCATCCGCATGTCATCCGTATTTGCGGATTCCGTTCCAGGAGGGGTTAAAAAAAAAAGATGTTATTCATCCTTCCGTTTTTTGCGGATCCGCAAAAAAACGGATGACATGGATACATCCTTTCCGGTTTTTATGGAAAAACGGAACGGATGTCCTGGAAAAACTGAGTTTTTTGCGGAACAACGGATCCGCAAAAAACTGACCATTTTCCAGGATGTGCAAAAATACGGACGTGTGAATGGGGCCTTAGTGTAGGACCCATCTGATTGGAAGCCACCTTGTTGGTCGGTGGATGGGCCCGACATATTTATAATCATCTATATGCGCCAAGAGCTTCCATTTTATCTACTTGTCTACATAGCAGTAATGCTTTTTTACCTTTTCACATGTTCACTTTATATGTCATGGTGCCTATCAAGTGCTGCTACCATTTTGTGTTTAGTATATATATATATATATATATGTGTTCCATGATGGTCCTTAACATTAGAAATATATATTTTTTTTTAAAATATTTTGAATTTTTTTGAAAATTTTTTTTTGTGATACTGCATTACGGCTTTCCTATCTTTTTGGTAGCCAAAAAGAACCTGCACACATTGCCGAATATGTACGTTTTTTTTCTCCACGCAAATTCCCATGCAGAAGAACCGCAGCGTACTATGGTACTAGCCAAGAGTTTGAGACTAAACAAATCTTATCTACACTTTTGTATTTTTGGACTTTTTTTGCTGTTGAATTTATCTGACGTGGCGATTTTCAAATAATTTCCACAGCATGGCAATTATGATTTTGGTTTTAAGCAGCAGATTTCACCCTTTTCAAATGAAGGGTGAGATCTACAGAAAACTGCATAAAAAAAAAAAAAAAATTAGAAATTGTGGGATTTGGGTGCAGAAATGCTCAGAAATCTGCAAGGAAATTCATGCGGATCGTCTGCTCGTTCACCCGCACCCTAAGTCTTCGTTTCGCTTTTTCTTCTAACGAAACCACGACTGAAGTGACAGATCCGATTTTCTTTTTTTTTCCGGATCCTGACTGATCTAATTAACTTTAATGGAATCCGTCAGGGTCTTTTTTTTTTTTTTTTTTCAAAATTAGCTCTGCAGGTGATGCTACTCTTGGAGTAGTATCTAATAACTAAATGAAAAAATTTGACGGAAATCCACATCGCAAGTGAGAACAGAAAATGATGCATGATTTAAAATTTGAGTCGTTTTGCTATTTTTAAGAAGAAAATCAGTAAAGGTTTTCTTCCAAAGTATCTTTAAAAAAAAAAATGCCGTCAATAAGCTAAGACAGTCAATTCGATACGGCACTCTCATGGTGCGAGGCGGCTAAGTGAATTATAGGGTTAACCCTCACCAATTAGCGGGCTCTCTGCATCGTGTCAACCCGCACTAATTGTTTTCACCAATAATTTGTTAAAAAAAACAAAGTTCCTTGGGAGAGAGTAGCATTAAGGGTACGTGAATGAGGATTGGCATAGCGAGATAGTCCCGCACCACCTCCTCCGCGCTCATTCACCCCTCCGAACAGATAGAAGTTTAGCCTTTTGTCTTGACTGAATGAGGTCCTCTGATATCTGGGCACGTTTCTCCAATTCATCCACAGCAGCAAGGCCTCTTCCAAGTTCTTTCACTCTGACCAATTGGCCTTATAGTGTGAATTTACGGTTTTGCACTTCAGATCCTCTGATAAATAATACAGCTGGACTCCATTTTCTGGCACTGAAACGGGAGCTGCAATTAAAACAACAAAACAAGCCGGGGTCGCTGTGATTTAGAGAGTCTACAAAGACAGCAGCTCTGTGGCCGGGTTCTTCAGCTCTGAGCTGTCCTTGAAATCATTACACCTCAGGAATAGGAAGAGATCTCTTGTGAGAATTTAAAAAAAAAAAAAAATCGTAATACTGTCCTTTTTGGTCTTGTCTGATGTTCTGGGACCGCAGATGACCACATGGGGGCAGTGATGGGCCTGTGAAAGAAGTGCCTCCTAGAATGACATCCGATTTTGTATTTTCTTGCTTGTGACATTTTTTGCCATTAACTATTACTAAAGTATTTTTTTGTTAAAAAGTTGAAAATTCTTTCGTTAGGGGCTGGGTGTATAGCTTGCCGCGGTTCCTTCTTCTAGGGATTTCAGTATTCAGATTCCTTAATTCAAAAACTGACAATTAGGACTCATTCACATGACTGTAGGCCGTCCGTGTCTATGCTGTGGGTACCGGCTGTGTGAATCTCGTATTTCGGCGTGGACCCGCTGATTTGAATGGGTCCGTGATCCGCAATATACGGAAAAAGATAGGACATGTCCTCTGTTTTGCTGTGTGGAGTCACAGACCCAAAAGCCCACGGATGCGCTTCTTAGTGCGACCCATTCAGACCCATCGCAGTCCACAATACGAGCACGAACAGCCTACAGTCATGTGAATGAGCCCTTAGTCTCAGGCTTACGATTGTGAACACCATAGCACCATTCACACCTTCCATAGTTCTGTAGGTTCACATTTGTTCTTTCTGTTGTGTTTTATGTTAGTAACTTTTTTCTGTTCACTTTTTTTTTTAACACTTTAAACCCCTGACAGTCACATTATAATTTGAAAAACCCTCCCGAAAATGTCAATTTTTTTATTGTAAGTTTTGAGATTATGTCTGAAGTAAATATAGCTGGTACACAACTCAGGGGAAACAAGTCCCTTTAACGCCTTAGTGATATAACTAATTGTAGCCTTTTTTTTTTCTCTCTTCTGCGTTCCAGCGGTCCTATCTTTTTTTTTTTTTTTTCTTTAATTTAGCTGTATGAGAACTTGAATTTTTATGGGACAAGGTTTTTTTTTTTTTTTTTTAAAGCCATTTCAGAGTTTATATACTGTATTAACCCTTCAGCCCCAGGCCATTTTAGTTTTTGTGTTTTTTTTTTTTTTAATTGCATTCCCTATGTGGCAAGACTGGCATGTTGACTTCATTATGTGGGTCACTAGGATTACAGCAATACCACTTACGGTATATATCTGTTTTTCCTTTTTAATACTGAAAAAAAGCTAAAAAACTTTGGGGAAAATTTTTTTCTTTGCATCATCATATTCTGACCCACATAACTTTTTCATAGTTACATCTACGGAGCTGTATGAGCACAAATTTTTTGCAGGGTAATCTGTAATTTTTATTGATACCATTTTGGAATGACTCTTGGGAAGGTGAAGAGATATAAAAAAAAAACATTGAATCAACCATTTAGATTTTTTTGTTCCGTTAGTGTTCACCATACAGGATAAATGCATTTATATTTTAATAGTTCAGGCATTTTGGGATGCAGCGCTGCAAACTATCGTTATTTCTTATTGTTTTTTTTAGTATGGGGTGATTTGAATTTTTGTACTTTTTATATTATTAAAAATGTTATAACTTTTTTTTCCACTTTTTTTTTTAACATACAATCGTTAAGCCCCTTTTCCTATTGACATTTATTCAATAATACAACCAATGGGGGCTTTGATATGTTCCTATGGAGCCATGCCACCTGCAGACCTGCATAGGAACATATCTTTGGTAGGCAGGCCACGACCCCAAGTGACTTTCTTGATCTCAGCACAGGAAAGCCGTTCAGTCGCTGGGAGTACATCGCTTCCCGTGTAAGCTGCCTCAGCTTCCAGGGTCACAATTTACCATGATATTGGAGAGGCTAAATGCCTGTGATCAGCATTATCACTTTGAAGCAACAGCAACCTGCCAGCTAGGGGTTAAATTGCTTATTTTTAAGGGGTAGGATAAAAAATATAAATGTCAACATTTTGTTTGATTTTATTTTTTACTGTGTGGTATAAATAACATAACTTTTTTCTGAGTGACCACTACTATTATGGTTTTTGCCAAATTTATATATTTTATATTTTTTTCTCTTCTCCCTGCTCTCCTCCTGAAGGGTTGAGGGCTGTTTTAGCTCTTCATATCTTGGGGTTGGCAGCTAAAGATGTGGGTCTTCTTGGTAGGCCGACAATCTTATCTTTAGAACAAGACCTGAACCTACGTAGGGACATAAAGCTGCTAGAAACCGGGTCAGGAGCAGCTGAAACTTTGCGTTTACTTTCAGCTGCTATCATTCCTGACTAGAGATGAGCGAACGTGCTCGTAACGAGCACTGTACCGCTCGGCTCCCCTGCGCTCGCATGGACGCAGGCAGCCGCTTCCGTCGGGTGAGGGGGACGGAAGCGGCTGCCTGCGCCCAATGCGAGCGCAGGGGAGCCGAGCGGTACAGTGCTCGTTACAAGCAAGTTCGCTCATCTCTATTCCTGACCCAATTTCTAACTGCTTTATTTCCCTGTGTAGAGGAGATAATTCTCGTCTTGTTCTAAAGCTTAGACTGTCAGCTTTCAAACAAGACCAGGCTCATATCTCCAGCTGCTACTGATCCTGAGACATGAGGGTTAAAGCAGTTCCCACCTCTGGGATTCTTCTTATCTCAAGAACGTGCCCTGAAGTAATGGAGAGCAAGCCACGCATATTCCAAAGATAGTTAAACAGAAGTCTCATAGCAGTGAGAGTAGAGGACATTGCATGTACTTGGTGTGTTCTTCCTTTATAGCGAGGTTCCGTTCAGGAGATAGAAGCAGGTCCTAGAGAAGGGATCCTCACCTACTGGACATTTATGGCATATCCTATCGATATTCCATGCATGTCGAGATGGGTAAAGCTGAAGATGGCTGCAAATTTTGCAGGTAAAGTGGAACCACATCAAACCAACATGGACAGTCAGAATCCTTTGCTTTGGTGGGTTCTATTTGTGGAAGATCTCTGCACTGGCTAATATAATATTCTGTCTGGCTTATGATGTGGTTTATCTGGCTCCTAGAGTCTACGGTAATTTGTCCACCCTTGTCTTTGACAACCTCATTCACTGACTCAGTGGTTACGACTCTTACCTTACAGCACTCTGGTCATGGGCTCAAATCAGACTTAGTTCAACTTCTGCATGGAGTATGCATTTTATATGCCATCACCTAAGGCAGCGTATACAACCAAAAAATGGGGCAAGGGGACTTGACAAGACCCAAGCCAGGCATGACTGACCACCACTAACAAAATTAGATTGCACCTGTTTGAAGTAAATCTGTTACTGCTTTTTCCATAAGCTTATTTTACGTGGGCCTCCATAAGCAAACACCAGTGGAGGATACACGTGTCCTTCATCTCGCCAGTGTCTGCAGCTGTTGCTGTTCTGCACCTTAAGCAATTTTTGAGATTTGAACTCACTGAACAGATTCGAAATGACATTGCATGTAAATAAAATGTATATACCTAAAGTATGAAGAAAATCCCTACAATGCTGATGGGGAAGTAGCCGTGAGGGCTTTGACATGATGGTGGCGTGATCAGGTTAGAGGGAAATTCCTCATGACCATACTGCAGGTAGATAATGTCATGTCTGTTGCTTCTAAAAATTATTGTTGCAGATGAAATGATGACCTGTCAGCTTGTTTCTTGGTGGAAGAAATCAATACATTTAATGTTTCAATGTTTTTTATTTTATTTATTTAGTTATTAAATTCATTATATTTTATCTAACCGGGTGGGGGACTGATTTATATTTTAATTCCAATTTAACGGTATGTATCTGCAATAGCATGAAGACAGCCAAAAATACCTCCCAGCTGGAGTCAGGATATCGATTAGAGAAGACCTTTTTATCTGGTCTGAAGATGACTTTCTTATTCTATTATTGGATCATCAGAGAGTCTTATGTGGGTTGCTGTGTTGTTTGGCTTACTTTAGCCTTAAAGGGGTATTCTCATTTTAGACAATGGGGGCATATCGCTAGGATATGCCCCCATTGTCTTATAGGTGCGGGTCCCACCGCTGGGACCCGCACCTATATCCAGAACGGAGCGGGGAGCGCTGCGCCTGGAGGACCCCAGGTTTCCGGGGGTCCGGCCACCACCAGGCGCAGCTCCCCGCGCCGCTCATAGAAATGAATGGGAGCCGGGCCGTGCATGCGCGGTGCGCTCCCATTCATTTCTATGGAGCTGACGGAAGTAGCCGAGCCAGCTCTTGGCTATTTTCGGCGGCCCCATAGAAATGAATGGAGGGCAGCTGCACATGCGCAGTGCGCCCTCATTCACTTCGGGGGCTCCGTTCTGGAAATAGGTGCGGGTCCCAGCGGTGGGACCCGCACCTATAAGACAATGGGGGCATATCCTAGCGATATGCCCCCATTGTCTAAAATGAGAATAACCCTTTAAAGGGGATGTACGTCTGGTAATATTTTCATCAGAATGAATTCAAAATAAAGTAAGTCCCCATACTGATCCACATATTTTCCATTGTTATTCTCTGACCTGTTAGAAAGGTGCATGATATAATCTGTAGTGATTGTCATTTTCTTATCAGTGACTGCTTCTGTGAGTAAAAACCTCTCTTCTTATTGTAGCTGGGTCATGTGACCAACTCCCTGACCTCCAACTGACCCAGGACAGAAAGCCAGTAACTGCTCTATTCATTCCTATGGGAGCCTCACTTTCAGTCTCATAGGAATACATAGAGAATTAGACTTCCTGTCCACACATAAGTCTCTGTGTGAGTTGGTGGGTCTAATTGCTGGTCACATGACACAGATAAGAAACTTCAGGATAATATAAGTCAAAAATTCAGACACTGGTAAGAAAATGACATTCACTACAGATTATATCATGTACATTTCTAGCAGGACATGGAATAAAATTTTTGTCGGGAGTTCTTCTTTAAATTTAAAAAAGAAACAGTCATTCTGAACTTTTTTTTTTTAATTACATTTTTTTTTTACTGGTCAGACAACCCCTTTATTATGAGCATGTTATTTACATGATGTTTCATTCAAGCAGCAAGAACCGGCTGATAGATGTTGGATAAGGGATAACATTTAGTTACCTTGTCTCCTCTGATAAAATGGGAAGATTCATGCAGTATATCCATCCTTCCAGTCTTTTTTCCTTCTGGCATAGTAGAAAAGAGCTAGAAGTAAGATGATGGCAAATCTGATCCCATCATTTTTATTTGGGTTAATCTTGTGTCCGGTTTATGGACACTGACAGATGCACAGTGCACAACTATGACGTCAGTATTCAGGTGACACGTGTTACATATGAACCCACAATTAGAACATTTTGGGTAGAGGGTACTAGACAAGATACCAGTTTGTATTTGGAGATATGAAGATCCTCCGATAGCCTCCTGAACTCCTGTAGAAATATTGCAGTAATGTTCCCAACTGAAGATCCTTCAGTGGATCTACAAATGTATACAGTCATAGAACCAGAATACAAAAATGTCCCAAAAGGGGTTGTCCCTGTCAAACCAGTACCTGAATCTGAATACTTTTGTAATTGCATGTAATTCAAAATTTAGTATAGACACTGAGTTATTCAATAAAATGTGTAGCACCACCTGCTATTTTTCTTTACCTTGTTTCTCTGTCCACCCCAGTAACATTGCTGAGGTGGTCACACATGCTCAGTTGCATCCTTTAACTGCCACCGGCCATATCTACTTTTAGAAGCCGTGACAGTTACAGGGAGAAAGCTGCAGAAGAAAGGGCACGCCTCCTTGAGAAAGAACAAACCTCTTGGGTTCTAGCTTGAAAGAAATCTAGCAGAGCAGTGAATGGGGAAATCTCTGGATCCATGTCAGGTACAGGTCTGGTTCTAGGATTGTTAGACATTGTCATGTACTATATGGTTTCTGTTTTTCATCTTTTACATTAAAGGGGATGTCCAGGTTCAGAGTTGAACCCGGACATATCCCTATTTTAACCCAGACAGGCCCTCTGATATGATCATCATTTCATGCTCCGATGCTCTCCTTTGCTCTGTGCTGAATTGCGCAGGAAAAGGCTGTTCTGGTGACGTACCAGGCTATCCATGGGTAAGCTAAGCTGAGGCTTCCGCCTAGCACTGAGCCTGGTGATACCATCGGCACTAAAAGAAAGGCTTTTAGCTTTGCCCTAGCCTGTAAAATGGCTAGGGGAGCACTAAAGCCCAACCATCAGTGCCAGTGACGTCACTGGGAACACTGCTAGGTCGAAGCTTCCGCCTAGCAGTGTAAAAAATATACTATACCTATGAGGAACATGGGTGACTTTGATTTTCTCTACGCTTGGATTTTCCAATGGATTGGGTAATGACGCAGTGGTTGTCAGGTCCATTCCTCATGATCTGAACCACTTGGTTACTTTTTTGAAATTAGTTGACTACCATTTATTGTAGGTAAAAAGTTCTCAGTGGGGTTGAATATCCATAAAGCCTGCCCTGATTCACAAGGAGGATGAACCCGGGGTCGTCTTCCATAATTTTTTGACCGGTCTAGAACCCTCCAGCAAATTGATACATAAAATTCCATCCTTAATGCCGTGCCGTACCCCCGTATCCCCGGAACAATAGGGTGTTTCTTTAGTAAGTGATAAATGTGAAGCGAGAGCGGGCAGCGCTGGCATCTCCTCAAAACAAACTAGTTATCCCCATGAATTGATTTCATCAAACATGATGGCGATGGCAGGCTCACAGCGGGGGCCGCCTGTGATAACTGGTTTTCTTTGAGATAAGCTGTTAAGCAGGGGTCACTGTGCTAGAATAAGCGTGGAGAATACATGTTCGCTGGCAAACATGAGCGAATCTTTGATCACTTTTGTGCGGCACATCAGTCTGGCATTGTGCTTTATACCAACACAACACTATAACAAGATGAGGCCTTTCAGGCTCTCGATAGCGCTGGAATGTTATTGAAATCGGCGCGGTTGCCGATAAGTTAATAGAAGAGGCAAACACTGTTCATTTCATAATGCAGCCGGTGGTGATTCCCAGCTGAAAGGAATGTGGGGAATCCATGCTTCTGGGGGGGAGATGTTATTTTAACTCTTTCATGGCTGGATTGAATACCGAGCGGTAGCTTAAAGGAGTTTTCCGAGACTTTATAACTGATGACCTTCCCTCTCTGATCAGTGTCGGTCCGACACCCAGGACCCCCGCTGATCAGTTATTCGAGAAGCCAGGAACGCTCGTAGTAGCGCTGCGGCCTTCTTCTTTCAGCTTTGCCGAGGCCATGTGATGTCATGTTCATTGGTCACGTGACCTAGATGCAGCTCAGAAACCATAGAAGTGAATGGGGCCGAGCTGCGATGCCAAGCACACCCGCTATACAATGTACGGCGCTGTGCTTGGTGAGCTGAGAGAAGGCCGCAGTGCTATAGCGAGCACCGGCGCCTTCTCAGACAGCATCCCAGGTGTCGGACCCTCATGATCAAAAAACTGATGATCTAGGATAGGTCGTCGACTCGTCAGTATTAAAGTTTCAGAAAACCTTTCTAATTTTCTCAGGCCTCTGTACACATCTTGTACCTGCACTTACCCCCCTGAACACCAGTGATACCATGCTGTAGAGGATCTCAGAGTAGTATGTGTTTTATAGATTCCTCGTTTTTTTTTTTTTGTTTTTTTTTTTGCAGAGTCTCCTCCTATGCTCCAAAATGCTTCTGACTGGTTTGTTGGCTTTTTAAAAAAAATTGCCACTAAGGTGTCTACTATAGGGGAATTAGGCTAGCTATACACACTCATTCTGCTGACACTATTCTAAGGGGATGTTCACAGAATGGTTTTCCAAGTAGAAATCCATCTAGAAAATTCAGTGCATTTTTTTAAATACATTTTTTCCCTTTTTTGTTTTTTTTTTGCCAATGGATGTTTAATTCAAAACTGCAATGTCAGCCTGTAGATCACGCACAAAAACCGCATGGACACACGGACCTGAAAAATAAATGCTTCCCATTCATTTAATTGGGAGATTCAGCACGGATTCCAACCCAAGATAGGCATTTCTGCTTCTATATTTTCATGCAGAAAAAAAAAGATAAGTACTTGCTTCCAATTAAAATGAAGGGAGGCAGTTTTGAGGCATTTTTTAAGCTGATTTGGGGGTGGAAAAGCTCCAACATCGGCACCAAAAAACTCAGTGTGAACTGGTCATAATGTTGCAGCCACACGGTCAGGTTTCCTGATGCAGTTTTAGAAGCCAAAATGAGGATGAGTGCATCATAAAAGGAAAGAAGGCATAAAGGACAGATACGACTTCTCCTGGTTTTCACTTCCAAAACTGCATCACAAAACCTGACCGGGTGGCTGTACCCTAACACCCTTTTAGTTCGTTGGATTTTATTTGCAATTCTGGAATCGATGTCTCGGCAACTTGTAAGTCATGTTGTGACCCCATTCAGTTCAATGGCTCTACTGCTACACAGGTTGTAGTCGTTCAGTGGATGTCACCATGTAAGCTTAGGTGCAGAATCAGTACTTAAAGGTGTTGTCCCATGAAAAATATTCTACAGTTTTCAAACCACCACCTTGATCTGAATCTTTTTTTAATTGCATATTAAAAATTTAGCATAGTCACTGAGTTATTCAATAAAATGTATCTGTATAGCACCACCTGCTGTTTGTTTTGTTTCTTATTTCTTTGACCTGCTCACTGAGAAGGCCGCACATGCTCAGTTTCATCCTTCACCTGCCTCCTGAGCTGTGATAGGGAGAGCTGAGACACGCCTCCTGAGCTGTGATAGGGAGAGCTGAGACACACCTCCTGAGCTGTGATAGAGAGAGCTGAGACACGCCCCCTGAGCTGTGATAGGGAGAGCTGAGACACGCCTCCTGAGCTGTGATAGGGAGAACTGAGACATGCCCCCTGAGCTGTGATAGAGAGAGCATGGACACGCCCCCTTAGCTGCAGCAGAAAAGACACTCCCCTTGATCTTTCAGCTTGATATAAATCTAGTAGATCAATAAATGGGGAGATCTCTGGATCCATATGAGGTACAGGGCTGGTGCTAGCTTTGTTAGAAAGAGGTTGTCATGTACTATATGATGTCTGATGTTCATTTTTTACATTACTCATGGGATAACCCCTTTAAAGAGGCTCTGTCACCAGGATCAACCCTATTAAACCAGACATACTGCCTGTTAGGGCTCATCATCCTGATTAAAACTGTACCTTTCTTTTGTCTGTATGATAAACAGCTGTAGAGAAATCAGAGGTTGTATTCATATGCAAATGAGGCAATCGGAGCACCAAGAGGCGGGGCTAAATATTCTAAATACTGCTATGTAACACCTGCAGTACTCTGCCCGCTCTGCCACAGCCTGATGTCTAGCCCTGTCAATCAAGGGGAGGGGGGAGTGTGAAGAGCATAGGGGGTGTTGTATAGCAGTGCTCAGATGATTCAGCCCCGCCTCTTGGTGCTCCAATTGCTCATTTATATTATAAATGAAACTCTGATTCCTCTGCAGCTGTTTATCATACAGACAAAAGAAAGATCTTGTTTTAATCAGCATGATGAGCCCTACCCAGGCAGTATATCTGGTTCAATAGGGTTTGATCCTGGTGACAGAGCCTCTTTAAATCCTCATCAGAACTTTGACGTGAACATGGCTGTAAACGTTGCTGTCTTTTGGTGAACCCATGACCAGATTCCAAAGATCCCCAGGGGAACCCTTGCCAGCTGCCATGCATCTGTTGGATATGTAACCTTTAAGAGTATTAGGTACAGCCACATGGGCACATTTTCTGCAGGGGGAGTTTTGACTGGTGGATGATCTCTCTGGCCACCTTTGGGCGACTGTCTTCATGGTGTGATCTGGCTGTAAATCGGTTGCATTTGCACATGACTTGCATTGGTCTGTACTGCCATAGACTTGCAACTAAAAATTCAGCAGTTTTGTATTTTTTTTTGCAACTTTCACATCGTAGATGCCTAATGTTATGTCCTCACAACACAAGTACAATGACATTTTGATGTGATATCCAAATATTTTAAAAGGAAACCTGCTCCAGAATACAAACAATCTCTACTTTATTAAATAGGCATAAGAAATTCAGAAAAGCACAAAAAGAGCAGCGCGAGTCATTAAGCCCCACGTGTACAGAAACGCACCTGGCCATGCATGATAATAACATGTGAAAAACAACACGGTTGACAGGATAATGGCAGTTATAACATATCGACATTTACTATACAGAAAAGAATCATAAATAGTAACACTTATAGCATACCTATAGATGCGTCATACAGAGGTAGCAGTTAAACTAACATGATATCGTAATAATAACTATCTGCAATACATGTTACAGTAAAGGCATTCGCACTACCCCTGAGGGGTGCGGACATTGATCACATGTTGGAATAACTTAGACCTATGCAAACAGTAGCGTATCCGTAGACATGGTGTGGTGCTACCCCTCGATGCACGTTTTGCCATGCCACTAAATTCACAGCCTAAGGGTTCAAGCACATGATCGTGGTTTTGGCCCGCATCCGATTCACGTTTTTTTTGCTTTGTTCAGATGCGCGGAACCGTTCACAGTGCAGTCAGTTAAGTTTCGGTCTGGGAGATATGGCCAACACAGGGACAGTGTTTTTCCGGGCCAAGCATGGTCGTGTGAATCAGCCCTAAGCCCCCAAACCCAGAAATAGTAAAATTCTGCCATGTAGCCCTCATTTACACAACTGTATTCAGTAGTTATAAAAGTAGTTTCTTCTTCTGCTACCCACTGTGTTTCCTCATAAGTTACCATGGCAGCGACCTGTAGTTCTGAGCCTTTGTCAGGTCAGGCATGCTCAGTGTGCTGCTATCAATTCTCTAGCTAAATGTCAGTGTGCTGCTGATTACTGAGTAGAGGGGGCGTGTCTGCACTGGAATGTCAGGCAGCCAATCAGTGAACATCAACACTCAGAACAGGAAAGCTAGGCATTGTGGGGATTGTAGCACACTGACACTGTCAGTGTGATGCAGGCTCACACAGGAGCTAGACAAATGGATTGCAAGGTAAAATGAAGCTCTGGTTATATGTACAGGTATGGGTTCTGGTTGGGTCACAGCTTGCAGCCTTAATGTAGTTTTTCAAAAATTAAGTTACTTTACCGGAATACCCCTTTAATAGTTTTTAATCATGACATTTATGTCGTGTGCTTTCCGCATCTGTGCAGCACATTATAGAAAATGTCCTTATCTTGTCCGTTTTAAGAACAAAAATAGGCATTTTGACAAGGGGGCCCGCGAAAAATGCAGGATGCACATAACCAGTACCAGATACGTCTGTGTGTATGTAGCCTTACTAAGATGTAAAATAAAATTGACAGTAATCCAGCTTGAAGTGAAGTATATCCCTCCTCTTTATTTTCTGTAACATGGCCTGAATACACAAGATTGAAGTGCGGTAACCAGAGTCGTCTTTTTTGAAGCTTCATTAAGCGAGTTCTGCTGCTGCTGCTGGATGCAATGAAGTAGGGATTGGTGTTAATCCCCTCCTCTAGCCCTGATTGCCCGTAACTAATGGAATAATCACAGATGACCCAGGAGGGAGCTCACAGGTGTGTGCCGGGGCCGCAGACATATTGCCTTGCCGCTATTTCCACTTCTCCTGTATCTGTGGATACTGTATGAAAGTTGCTAAGCAGCATACGATGAGCTGTAGAGCAATCTCCAATGGACAGAAACATCGACATCGTCTTGTGGTGTCCTCAGGGAGGTGGTCACTCTAGAGAGACTTCCTTGTGATATCTTCCTTAGTGACGTGAGCCGCCATAGTCAGGACAGATCGGGATGCACTCTATAGTTCTGCATGGTAGCCACTCGTAAGATAAAATATGTTTTTGTTAAAAATAAAAATTAAAAAAAAAGTTATTGTAAATGTTTGGATGAGTGCTGGGAAGCAGGGCTTGTTTCACGGGGGGCAAAAACAGCAAATGCCAGCGCCCTCATCCTTTAGGTGCCCTAGGGATGAAAACCCCAGGATCGCACTAAAGCTAGTAATTCTTGATGGTATATGGTGGTATTATTTAGGAATTGAATTGCAGTATTTTGTAGGGACTATGTATGGCAGTAATGTCTGGGCTCTTTATTGGAGTATTATTTGGATGCTGCATATTTTTGAGCATTATGTGGGCCGTTAAGTAGAGTAATATTTGGATACTGCATGTTATTTGGAAATTATATGGCAGTATTATATGGACTCTTTACTAGAGTATTATTTGGATGCTGCATATTATTATATGGAAATTATATGGCAGTATTATCTGTTCTCTTTAATTGAGTATTAGTTGGATACTGCTTATTATTGGGCACTATATGGCAATAGTAAATGGGCTCTTTAATAGAGTAATATTTGGATACTGCATCTTATATGGCAGTATTTTATGGGCTCTTTACTAGGGTATTATTTGGATACTGTATATTATATGGAAATGATATGGCAGTATTACATGGACTCTTAATACAATAATATTTGGATACTGCATATTATATGGAAATGATATGACTCTTTACTAGAGTATTATTTGGGTACTGCATATTATTATATGGAAATGACATGGCAGTATTACATGGACTCTTTTAATAGAATAGTATTTGATACTGCATATTATATAGAAATTATATGGCAGTATTATATGGGCTCTTTACTAAGGTATTATTTGGATGCTATATATTATATGGACTCTCTTAATAGAATAATATTTGGATACTGCATATTATATGGTATGGCAGTATTATATGGGCTCTTTTAATAGAATAATATTTGGATACTGCATATTATATGGTATGGCAGTATTATATGGGCTCTTTTAATAGAATAATATTTGGATACTGCATATTATATGGAAATGATATGGCAGTATTACATGGACTCTCTTTACTAGAGTATTATTTGGATACTGTATATTATTTGACAATGATATGGCAGTTTTACATATTCTTTAATAGTATAATATTTGGATACTGCATGTTACTGAGCACTGTATGGCAGTATTGCATGGGCTCTTTAAAAGAGTAATATTTGGTTACTGCATATTATTTGGTTTTACGGTATATGGGCTGTATATGGCGGTATTATCCTTTCCCTACATGATGGTCTGGTGGGCTATAAATGGCCTTTTTCTGGCACTCTATGGCAGTAACATGACAGCTGAAATTTTAAAAGTTTAAAAACGGCCCATCTCTACTTTTTTCTATTTTCTGTAATACTGGCCTGGTTCGGCGGCCATGCGCAGGTAGTACCTAGGTGAAGAGCTTTGGTTTGGTGTCTCCATCATAGGGAATACCAGGATTGTTCTTTTTTGTAACCTGCAGAAGATGTAATATTCCACCCTCAGGACACTCCCTGTCCGGTCTGATGCCGCTCATTAGTAATCAGACACTTTCGGTAAGGAGCACTATAATATTCCTTATTGATTGAGGTAAGTCCTGTAGCGTTGTGCGCCTGAGATGTTCTCGCTCGATGACTTGGTCATATCATCTCGGTGCTGAACGTCCCCTGGCTTCTCTTTATTCTGCAGGGGTCAAGCAGGACCATATTGCTTGACCTCTCTCTATATACGTCGACTTCATTGAACTTGCCTCTGTAAATACTCTGGTCATGAAGGTCTCTCCGCAGCAAAGGGCAATTAACACATGTCCACATAGGCGCGCCAGCTTGC
>ONZH01021593.1:0-48277 GCA_900303285.1 Rhinella marina | reverse complement strand
CAGTTGAACTTATGATGAATACTTACCAAAATCACCTGAACACAGCCCTCCTACAGTTGGAGGATCAAGAAAATAGAAGCCGGAGGAAAAACATTCGCTTACGGGGTATTCCTGAGGAGGTGGCAGCGGAAGGCCTACCTGAAGCAGTCTCCACCATATTTTCCTCGCTGGTAGGAACAGATAGAGCGTCCACTATCAATGTAGAAAGGGCACACAGGGCACTGCGGCCTAAACCTCCGGCTGGAGGGCCACCGAGAGACGTCATATGCGGTCTGCTAAACTTTCTGGACACCGCAGTACTGTTGAGAGCAGCCCGAGACTCAAAGGACATTGAGTTTCAAGGGGCATCAATACAAGTGTTTCAGGATCTGGCGCCAAGCACCCTAACTAAACGGAGGATGTTGAAGCCCCTCACGGATGCCTTGAGATCTCATAAATTGCCAGTGAGATGGCTGTTCCCTTTCGGACTCTCTACCACCAAAGACGGCAAGCAAGTCATCATCAGAACACCATCGGACCTGGAAGAAGCCTGGAGCAAGCTGGGCATTACACCTTTTGAAGTCCCATCATGGCTCCCGATAGCCACTAACCAACAGCTTCCTGAACTACCTAAAGCTCCCTCATGGCAAGTGGTACGCAAAGCAAAGTCCCCCAAACCTAAAAGGAATCAACTAGAGGATTGCGTTACTTGAACTACGACCCACAAGAAGATATCTCCACCATCATCCATGTGGATGACACATCTGGTCCCGGATTCAGGGACGGTATATCCCTATATCCTTTTGCCAGTTAATAATCTGAAGGCTTTCTGTAGTCTCCGTTACTAGACTATGCCTTTTTCATTCGATGATACATATAATCATCATTTTTCATATTTTATATGGTTTTCTATTATGTGGACCCTTTGAGTAATGTTTTTCTGATCATCAGAATTTGTTTCTATATGTAATAGATTGACGCGTATAGAAAGGTTTTCTTTATATTTTATAGCT
The DNA here is from genome assembly GCA_900303285.1 of Rhinella marina. Lineage (NCBI taxonomy): Eukaryota > Metazoa > Chordata > Amphibia > Anura > Bufonidae > Rhinella > Rhinella marina. The sequence goes on along the minus strand of ONZH01021593.1, from coordinate 47,285 downwards.
TGTTACACATATATTTTAGAAAAAGTAATCGCTCTTGTAATGGGGTGATTGCTTCGCTTCGGGAACAGGTGGTTGGCTCCATTGTTACTAATGGTTGTTCTCTCTCCCCGACTGGTTTGTCCTGTCTCCCCGGGCCGGACCCTCGCCGGAGCCTTGGATCTGGTGTAGTGGCGGTCCCAGGAGACAGGGGCTCCTCATTTGCTCACAATCTTAATACATTATCATTTATTTGAATATCCCCAGTTCTACATTGTAAAAAGGTTATTTAATGTTGGAGTCTTCGAGGGTGTCCTATTGGAATTGATAAAGATATGGTATAATGGCTGATCTTCATGTATGGTCCCATAACGTCAATGGTATTAACACACCCCAAAAACGTAGACAGCTATTCCAACTGCTATAAAAACAAAAAGCAGAGATCTTCCTGTGGCAAGAGACACACCTCAGACACAACCGCATTCCGAATCTTCCTACTTCGGCATACTCCCAATGGTTTCACTCAACCCACTCATCAGCCTCTAGAGGGGTATCAATTGCTATTAAAAACAACATCCCATTTCAATTGGAGAAATCTTATGTAGACCCTGCAGGCAGGCTGTTGATTATTCAAGGTCTGCTCTACAATTCCAAAATCACTATAGCAAACATGTATACTCCAAATAAAAAACAGGTGAGCTGGATAACTAAAGCATTGAGAACTCTAAGGGAGTATGCCGACTGAGTGACAATTGTAGGAGGTGACCTAAATGTTTCACTAGATAAATCTGATACGGGCTCTACCCAGGTTTCAAGGAAACAAATGTTGAAACTTAATATGGCATTAACTGAAGCCCGTTTAGTTGATATGTGGAGATTGGTACACCCGACTGAAAAGGATTACACATACTACTCATCTGTACATCAATCATATCATCGCATAGATTATTTATTCCTTTCTGAACATTATATCCAATCAGTAAAGACAGTGGAGATAGGGACAAAAATTATCTCAGACCACGCCCCCGTAGTGATGGCCCTGTCTCTCAAATGTCTACCCAGAAGATCGTGGACATGGCGATTAAACGCTACGTTATTGGAATCTACAACTCAGGTTCAAGCATTAAGTAAAAAGTTGGAGGAATACTTTACCCTAAACAACACCCCCAATATGACTAGGAATATGATTTGGGAAGCTCATAAAGCTTTTATTAGGGGGGAGCTGATAGCCTTGGGCACTCATGTCAAAAGACAACGTACCAAGGAGCTCAATTCCCTCTTAGCCCAAATCCACACACAAGAAAAACTGCATAAGGAGACGGGTGTAGAATCATACCTGATAGCACTGACTGCCCTTAGACATAAGGTTAAAGACCTACTCAACATAAAAGCCGCTAAATCACTACAGCTTCTTAAATACAAATTCTACGCACATGGAGACAAAGGAAACAAAATAATGTCCCATCTCATCAAAAAGAGGAAAGCCAAAACATTTGTCTCCACCATCAAACTCAATAGCACCCAAAAATTTACGTCCACCAATTCTATAGCAGAGGCTTTTCAGGTATATTATTCTAAGCTTTATAACCTTCCAGAGGTCGACAGTGCAGTTGGGGAGGGAGAGGGTGGAACTCAGTCTCTCATCTCCTCATTTCTAGAATCCATCGACTCACCCGCTTTATCAACAACGGATCAGCAAACCCTCTTAGCTCCTTTTACTATGAAAGAACTAGAACAGGTACTGGACTCTATCCCTACGGGTAAGAGCCCTGGACCCGATGGGCTCCCAATCATCTATTATAAAAAACTTAGAAGCCAACTACTACCTCGCTTTTTAGAGGTATGTAACTCTCTTTTGTTAGGTACTTCCTTACCCCCACAAGCACTCAGGGCACACATCACTATTCTGCATAAAGATGGCAGGGATCCAGAAGACTGCGGGAATTATAGGCCTATCTCACTGCTAAATTGTGACATCAAGTGGTGGGCAAAACTACTAGCGCATAGAATTGCCCCTTTTTTGCCTGACCTTATAGACCAGGAACAAGTGGGCTTTGTCCCGGGGAGGGAAGGTAAACACAATGTATGGAGAGTGGTGCATGCTATATATGCAGCAAAACACAAAAAACTGCCACTCTTACTTCTGGGGACCGATGCCGAGAAGGCATTCGATAGATTGAGGTGGGAGTTTATGGTGGGCACTCTCAAAAAGCTTAATTTCCCTGACCAATTTATAAAAGCCATTTTTACTTTATATTCCCAGCCGAGAGCACAAGTCATGGTGAACGGATGTCTCTCAAAGGAGTTTGCTATCACGAATGGGACTAGGCAGGGGTGCCCACTTTCCCCATCTTTATTTATAATGTGTATGGAAATGCTTCTACTTAAGATTAGACAGACAAAAGAGATAAAGGGCATCACTCTGGGGAATTACACACATACTACAGCAGCATTTGCAGATGACCTTCTACTCTTAGCCACCAATCCAAAGGAGGCACTGCCAGTGATTATGGATATCTTTGAGCAATATGGTAGGGCCTCCAACTTTAAAATAAACTATTCAAAGTCCGAAGCTCTGAATATATCTATAGCCTCGCACCTTTTAAACGATATTAAGGAATCCTCCCCTTTCAAGTGGCCAAATGCAGCCATCAAGTATCTGGGCCTTCAAATAACTGCTGACCCTAGTAGACTATATGCTCAAAACTTCACCCCCCTGATCCACAAAATCAAAACATTTCTTAAAAACCTCACTGTACCATTTATGTCCTGGTTTGGAAGGAAGAACCTAATCGCCACATATATTCTCCCGCAGGTTTTATATGTACTTCAATCCTTACCAATTCAAGTCCCCAATACTTTCTTCTCCCAATTTAGAAGCCTATTCATTTCATTTCTATGGAGAGGTAAAAGGCCTAGATTGGCTTTGCTTACACAGAAAAAAACTACAGGGGGGGATATCACTCCCCAATCTGGCATTATATTATCACGCTATTCAGTTAGCTAGATGGTCACTGCTGACAAATCCCCGCTTGATTTCCCCATACTTAGACATAGAAAGAAGCCTTATGGGGCCTATAAAGCGCTCCATTTTGTGGTTGAAACATACTACATACAGTTCCAAGACCATTCCTAGTGACTTAATTAGGAGCATGATCAGGGTTTGCCTTAAAGGGAGTCTGTCACCTCATTTTCACCTATATAGCTAACAGCAGTGCCCCACAGACGATTGCATACACATCTCAGACATACCTGTGTGCACTGTGTGTGTGTATTCCTCGTTCAGAAAAAGCACTTTTATTCTGCAGGAAAACAGCTCCCAAGTGCCCAGCTCTGCTACTGCTGCAAACCAGACTGGAGGGGGGAGGGCAGCTTTAGCTGCTCATATCTTAGGATTAGTAGCAGATAGAACAATGGTTCTGACCTTCTTTGAAAGCTGACATTCCAAGCTTTAAAATGATACCACAGCAAATCACAGCATTATATCCAGTATATCAGAAGATATAGCTGTTAGAAATCGAGTCAGGAGAGAAAGCTGTTTTTAGTTTCACTTTCAGCCGGGCACTTGGGAGCTGTTTTCCTGCAGAATAAAAGTGCTTTTTCTTGACATGTAATACAGACACACAGTGCACACAGGTATGTCTGAGATGTGTATGCAATCTTCTGTGGGGCAGTGCTGTTAGTTATATAGGTGAAAATGAGGTGACAGACTTCCTTTAAAATCAAGTTTCTACCTCTCTGTGAGGATAAACTCTCCAAACTGGCACCCTTGAGCATACTTCCTGACTATCTCGACAGGAATGTAGGCACAACAACAGGATGCTGGTCACAGTTATCCTCCATAGCAGTAGCGGAAGGGCTGTTTGATGATGGCTATTCGGCTCTTGAAACTATCTACGAGAAACTGGAATTGGGTTGCCCATCTCCAATATATTGTTTTGACTATAAACAAACACGTAGTAAGTACCACAAAACGTATAAGACACCCCTGTCAGACCCCACTTGGTTGGAAAACCTCACATTACTAAACAAACCCCCCCAGAAAACTCATATCCTTAATATACACCAACCTGTTGCTTGATCAGGTGTCAGCAAAGCCATATTTCATAGCTCTGTGGGAGAGAGAATTGAATAGGACATTTTCTGGCAGTGAAATTGCATATATTAGGTCTAATGCTTGTGGTTTCTCGAGGTGTATATGCCTTCAAGAGAACTCATATAAAACGTTCACCATGTGGTACAAAACGCCTACATTTCTTTATTCTATAGGTTTTTCTCCTAGCGATAAGTGCTGGAGATGTGAATCAGGCAAAGGGAGTATGCTCCATATTTGGTGGAGCTGCCCGCTTATAAAAAAGTATTGGGAGGACGTAGTAAAAGAAATGAATATTATATGCTCAACTAACCTTATTCTTACCCCTGAGTTGGCTCTTTTGTGGCTACCTCTCCAGAACTTTCAACCATCTAAACATAACTTACTGACCCACATGTTAGCAGCAGCTAAATTATTAATTCCCACTAAGTGGAGGGACACGTCAGCCCCGACAGTAGCAATGTGGGTTTCAAAAATGAACCAACTAAATAGGATGGAAGAACTAGCAGGATGGGAAACTAATAACCGCAGTGGGTATCTAAAAATTTGGTCACAGTGGAGGATCTCACAAGGGATAGATCAGACAGAGGGCACTAGACTTGATAACAGTTAAAGTGGAGAGCAGGGGGAAGTTATATGTCTCTTGACCGTGTGATGGGGACCTAATAGAAATGGGTGTTACATATATTTGTTAACTAGTCATATAATGTACTATATTACAAAATAATTGGGACTCACCGAGGACTCCATGTTCTGAGGATTTGTTTTTCCCCTTTTATGTTTCATGTTTGTTGGTTTATACATCTTACTCTGGAGATACTTATACACTTCTTTTCAACATATACTTGCATATTTGAACAGTGGGCCACATTGTTATTTTATAAGGACTGTACTTTATTAGACGCTCTGATATATCCATATCACCATTTTTGTGAGTCTGTATACCACGTTGTAACTTGGAATTGATTTGTATGAGCAATGTCATTGTATCTGCTCTATCTACCTGACATCAGTTGGTATTTTTTCTACCGTTAATTTAGGCCGCAGTTCCTCATTCGCGTCTGCAGTTTAACTTGCACAAGGAGGGACTTATACTGTAGGGATAGGATTTGGCTAGGCAGGGCTAGTATTTCTGTTCAAAAGACACAAAAGTCCATTGTTATATCTGGCTACATTTTTTAAAAAAATTTTTGGGGGGCAAAAAGAACGTAAGTGTGCCTGACACCTACCACTACGTGCACAGCGTGTGTATTAGAACCTTTTATAAGTTTATATACCTGACATCCGTTGGCATTTTTTCTACCGCTAATTTAGGCCGTTGTTCCTCATTTACGGCTGCTCTATAACGTTTGCGCATTCTAAATATTTGACATTCGGTGAAATGTTTCTGATCTTACACTTAATAAAAATCTGCACTACTGTACTTGTGACAAAGTTGCATATATACTATATAATATGCGCAAGGCGAGCAGTAAGGGACGGGGAAGTGGGTGTGCTGCTGATAGTGAACGCAGAGGCCATGGCTCTGGGCGCGGTGAAACTGTGCCTGCTGGCAGAGCCCAAGAAACAAAGTCATCCAAAACTCCTAGCTTCATGTCACAGTTTGCAGGGCGGCGCAAGACGCAACTCTTGTCGCCACACCAGTGCGAGCAGGTAGTCGGTTGGATTGCAGCTGGTGCTTCCAGTCGGTTAAGCACCATCCTCTCTTCCACAAAGTCCAGTCTCAGTAGCCAAGAGTCTGGGCAACCGCATCCTCACCCTGATCCTCCTTCCTCCCACCATGCAGAGTCTGGGCAAAGAACTAATACCACATTCGGATATTCCGAGGAGCTTTTTTCATCACCGTCCCTTGGCTTGGGCCTCTCACCAAGGCCGCTTGAAGTGGGACATGAGGAGATATTGTGCCCTGATTCCCAACCTATTGAGCAAACACAGTCTGAAGAAGATGACGGTGGGGAACGGCAAGTAGCGTCTCACAAGGTGCATGATGATGATAAGACACAGTTGCCAATAAGTCAAGGGCAACTAGTATTGAGGAGAAACTCAATGGGTTCGCAGGAGATCAGATCGGCTGTCCAAATTAAAAAAACGTGTGTGCACACGCAATAACTCGAGACGGACACAAATGTCAGTTTGGAGTCATCCTTCACGTTAGGGGCTCTCAGGTAGTCTGGGCTGACTCAGTTTATTACCAAACGTATATACACAGGAAGAAAGGCGGGACATTCCCCAACAAGCCAGTAAGAGTTGAACACATATAGTCTTCATTCTTCTAGACACACATCATGGTCAGTGCAGCACAGGGACTTGGGGGATGGTCGAATCTGTATCAGGAAGTGGACACCACCCTTGAGCAGGTATACAGCTGCATAGCTATTCACAGAACTGATGTTATTTTGTAAGGGAAAATAGCAATAGATACATGTATATACAAATGGCATCATACTATGAGGGGAAAATTCAGTATTTCAACTGATCTACCTTCACACTAGTGCCTCAAGAGGTTGTTGATGAGGATGAGAGGCAGTTAAGTCAGGTTCTTGTTAGCTCACTATGTCAGGAGGAGGAACAGAGTGAGGAAGTGGAAGAGGAGGTGGTGGATGATGAAATCGCTGACCCAACTTGGGAGGGTGGCAAGCCGAGTGAGGACAGCAGTACAGAGGGGGAGGGATCCACAGCAGCGCAACAGGCTGGAAGAGTCAGTGGGGTGGAAAAAGGGAGAAGGCAGGCCACGACAACCAGGCGCATAACTGTTCCCCGGAGCAGCCCCTTGCGGCCAGCTCCCTTGCCAAGGGTTAGGTGTTCCGAAGTCTGGTGGTTTTTTGAGGAAAGTGCTGACGATAAACGGATTGTAATTTGTAACCTGTGCCGTACCAAGATGAGCAGGGGCGTAAACACCAGCAACCTGACCACCACCAGCATGATCCGACACATGTCAGCAAAGCACCCTAAAAGGTGGGCTGAACACCTGGGTCCACGATCTGTGTCTGCAGGTCACACCACTGCCTCCTCTTCCCCTCTGTTACGTGCTGTCCAAGACGCAGGCCCAGATGCCTCCCACCCTGCACCTGGACCTTCGCAGGAAACATCAGCCGGCACGTCCACTTCAATGTCCCAGCGCAGAGTTCAAATTTCCTTACTGCAGGCATTTCAACGCAAGCGCAAATACCCTGCCACCGATCCATAGGCCATAGCTCTAAACGTGCAACTTTCCAAGTTGCTGGCCCTGGAAATGTTGCCGTTTAGGCTGGTGAAAACCGAGGCCTTTTGCAGCCTGATGGCGGCAGCTGTCCCTCGTTACGCAGTCCCCAGCCGCCACTATTTTTCCCGGTGTGCCGTTCCTGCCTTACACCAGCACGTGTCTAGAAACATAACCCGGGCCCTGACCAATGCAGTTACTGGCAAGGTCCACTTAACAACTGACACATGGACAAGCGCTTGTGGCCAGGGACGCTACATTTCCCTGACAGCACACTGGGTGAATGTTGTGGAGGCTGGGAGCGAGTCTTCCCCTGGGATGGCCCAGGTGCTACCCACGTCGAGGATTGCGGGCCCTATTTCCATTTAGATTACTGCTGCCACCTATAGTAGCAGCTGCAACCCCTCCTTCACTTCCTCCTCCTCCACTTCTTCCCATGCAGAATTGCCATCTTGCAGCACCACTCAGACTTCTGTCAGTAGCTGGAAGCAGTGTAGCACAGCAGTCGATAAGCGGCAACAGGCCATGCTGAAGCTTATTTGCCTGGGTGACAAACAGCACACCCAGGAACGTAGCTAAAGACTCACTGGCCCAGGTGCAAGAGTTCAGCTTGGGGCCCCCTTCCCTTAGTGCTTTGTGGCCAGGGGTCAAAAAATTGAAACAGCACCCCCCACCCATACCAAATTTTTGACCTAACCCCTTCCCTCCAGCCAGAGGTGTAACTTGACCTGCATGCACTTTCTATAATACCAGTGTTTTCTTATGCAGCACAAGGGTCTTTGGGCCCCCTCAGGCTCCTGGGCCCGGTAGCGACTGCTATCTCTGCACCCCCTATAGCTACGCCCCTGAGCACACCACCGCAGAGCTGTGGCATGGCATAAGGGAACAGGCTGAGCTATGGCTCTCGCCAGTCAACCTACAGCCAGGCATGGTTACATCCGATAATGGCCTCAACTTGGTAGCGGCTTTGGAGCTGGCCAACCTCCCACACATACCATGCCTGGCCTATGTATTCAACTTAGTGGTTCAGCAGTTTCTGAAAACCTACTCCAGTTTGTCTCAGCTACTGGTGAAGGTGCGTTGCCTATGTGCCCATTTCCACAAGTCACCGACAGCTTCAGCCGGCCTGGCAACCCTGCAGCAGCGTTTGCGGTTGCCGGCTCACCGACTGCTGTGCGACCTGAGCACGCGATAGAATTCCACCTTACACATGTTGAGCAGGCTTTGTGAGCAGCAGAGAGCAGTAGTAGAATACCAGCTGCAACACGGTCTGCGCCTTTCTAGTCAGCTTCCGCTCTTCACAAGCGACAAGTGGGCATTGATGTCTGACCTCTGTGAGGTGTTACCCAACTTTGATGAATCTATACAGATGGTGAGCGGCGATAATGTCATTATCAGTGTAACCATCCCACTTCTGTGTGCCAGCCAGAGCACCCTCAATTCGTCTTCTCAGCGCCAATTGGAGGAGGAGGAGGAGGAGATAGTTGCCACCGCTACACAGAGTATGCATACCACGTTTACACCATCTCTTTGGAGTGGATGGGCTGAAGAGGAGGAAGAGGACGAGGAGGATATTGAGAGTCATGCTCCTAGTGGGGAGAGTGAAGCCTTGTCTGTTGGGACTCTGGCACACATGGCTGACTTGAGGCATTGATGTCTAACCTCTGTGAGGTGTTACCCAACTTTGATGAATCTACACAGATGGTGAGCGGCGATAATGTCATTATCAGTGTAACCATCGCACTTCTGTGTGCTAAAAAGCTCGCTGCTCACAATAAAGGCCGATGCTCTGCACGTGGAAGAGGTGGAAATGGGGGAAGACCCTACACAGGGTGATAGCCAGAGCACCCTCAATTCGTCTTCTCAGCGCCAATTGGAGGAGGAGGAGGAGGAGATAGTTGCCACCGCTACACAGAGTAGGCATACCACGTTTACACCATCTCTTCGGAGTGGATGGGCTGAAGAGGAGGAAGAGGACGAGGAGGATATTAAGAGTCAAGCTCCTAGTGGGGAGAGTGAAGCCTTGTCTGTTGGGACTCTGGCACACATGGCTGACAGGAGGATATTGAGAGTCATGCTAGGCTGCCTTTCCTGTGACCCACACGTTATACGCATATTAGGCAACACGGATTACTGGTTGTTCACCCTTCTCGACCCCCGCTACAAAGAGAACTTCCCATCTCTCATTCCTGTGGTGGAGAGGACAAGTAAAATGCAATACCAGAAAGTCCTTGTCGAAAAATTGCTCCACAAATTTCTATCTGACAACGCTGGCGGCAGAGTATGTAGTACCTCGGCCACCCGAAGATGATGATGGTAAAGGAGAACGTAGCTGACCATGTCAACGTCCTCAGCGATCCCTCTGTGCCGTATAATTATTGGGTGTCTAAGCTGGACACCTGGCACAAACTGGCGCTCTATGCCTTGGAGGTGCTGGCCTGCCCTGCCGCCAGAGTTTTGTCTGAGCGGGTATTTAGTGCCGCTGGGGGCATAATTACTGATAAGCGCATCCGCCTGTCAACTGACAATGCTGACAGGTTGACTCTTATCAAAATGAACTAGGCCTGGATTGCCCCTGACTTCTCTACTCTACCAGAGGAAAGCAGCTTAACATGAAGGAATCTTAAATCTGGCTTTTAGGGTGTATTGAATACACTGTATTATCATGACCCCTTCCTCTTCTTGTCCTCTTCCTCCATTATATGAAACAGCTTATTCGGCTGCCCTTGAAGTCCATCAGCTGGGCCTGCAACCTAATTTTTTAGCTGGTCAGCTCACCAGCTGGGCCAGCAACATAATTTTTTGGCCTGTCAGCTCACCAGCAGGCACTCAACCATAATGCTTTACACACTCAGCTCTGCTACATATCACTTCTAATGTTTTAGACGTTCAGCTAAGCGGCATGTCACCCTTAAATTATTTGGATGGTCAGCTTGGCATTAGCGTGTCACACTAAAATATTTTTAACGGTCTGCTCTTCAGCAGAATGTCACATCAAGAATATAATTTTTTTGGACGGTCAGCTTGGCATTAGTGTGTCACACTTAAATATTTTTAACGATCTGCTCTTCAGAAGAATGTCAAATCAAGAATATAATTTTTTTGGACGGTCAGCTCGGCATTAGCGTGTCACACTTGAATATTTTTAATGGTCTGCTCTTCTGCAGAATGTCAGATCAAGAATATAATTTTTTGGGACGGTCAGCTCGGCATTAGCGTGTCACACTTGTAGGAAAACAGGCCGAACTGGATGGACAGATGTCTTTTTTCGGCCTTATAAACTATGTTACTATGTATGTTACTTTTAACGGTCTGCTCTTCAGCAGAATGTCACATCAAGAATATCATTTGTTTGGACGGTCAGCTCGGCATTAGTGTGTCACACTTAAATATTTTTAACAGTTTGCTCTTTTGCAGAATGTCAGATCAAGAATATCATTTTTTCGACGGTCAGCTTGGCATTAGCGTGTCACACTTTAATATTTTTAACGGTCTGCTCTTCAGCAGAATGTCACATCAAGAATATCATTTTTTTGGACGGTCAGCTAGGCATTAGCGTGTCACACTTGAAAATTTTTAACAGTCTGCTCTTCTGCAGAATGTCACATCAAGAATATCATTTTTTTGGACGGTCAGCTCGGCATTAGCGTGTCACACTTAAATATTCTTAACGGTCTGCTCTTCTGCAGAATTTCACATCAAGAATATAATTTTTTCGACGGTCAGCTTGCCATTAGCGTGTCACACTTAAATATTTTTAACGGTCTGCTCTTCTGCAGAATGTTGCATCAAGAATATCATTTTTTCGATGGTCAGCTTGGCATCAGCCTGTCACACTTACATTTTTTGGACGGTCAGCTTGGCATCAGAGTGTCACCCTTAAATTTGGGACAGTTTGATAAAGTGCGGTGGCAGCAGCATGTGTCCCTTAAATTTTTGGACGGTCTGCTCGGCAGCAGCGTGTCAGCCTTAAATTTGGGACAGTTTGATAAAGTGCGGTGGAGGCAGCATAGAGTCCTATTCCATTATTCAGAGCTCAAGTATTGAGTCGACCCGGCTTGGTTTGAACACTCAAATTTTTTAAATAAACGGTTCCGGCCCCCGAGACACTCAACGAACAGCATCGGGGAGGCGCCGAGAGGCAGGGGCTCCAACAGGTGGTAGCTCACCTCCCTGCAGACGGCCAACTTGATCCCAAGATCAAACTTCGAGCTTTTTAAGTGCAGCAACTTAGATAAACACTATTGGACCTGGAATTACCGCGGCTTCTGGCACCAGACTTGCCCTTCAATAGATCCTCGTTAAAGGATTTTACATGTACTCATTCCAATTACAGGGCTTCGAAAGAGTACTATATTGTTATTTTTCGTCACTACCTCCCCGAGTCGGGAGTGGGTAATTTAAGCACCTGCTGCCTTCATTAGATGTGGTAGCTGTTTCTCTGGCTCCCTCTCCGGGGGCCCTTGAAGAAGATGACCCCCTGGCGATGGAGCGGAGAGCGAGAGTGGAACGGCTGACGTGGCACATGCCGCTGGGGGGGGCCCCGGCCTCCCGCGGCGGATAGCGAAAATAGGAAACAGTCGTCAGCGACTCTTAGCAGTGTGGTGGCAGCAGCATGTGTCCCTTAAATTTTTTTTTTTCGGTCAGCTCGGCAGCAGAGTGTTACTCTTAAATTTTTTGGACGGTCTGCACAGCAGCAGAATGTCACCCCTATTGTTTTTGAGTGTTAGCAGCAGGCCATCAATGATAATTTTTCACGGGTGTGTCTGATGCCCTACTTTATGTGTAATAAAGGGTGTATTGGAGTGCCTGATCCTTGTAATTTTTGGCAGCCCTTTCCCTTAGTGCATAGGCTTTATGAGTGTCGGAGTCCCACAATTATACCACAATGTGAATGAGGCCCTCCTTTATATGATATACCTGTTGTATGGGAGTGCCTCATCCGTGTAATGTTTGGCAGCACTTGCGCTTAACGTACAAGTAAATCTATGTTTCCTAACAATATTTCCTGTAAAATCGATGTTATCTTGAGTTTTTAGGGGGTATTTTTGTCATTCCGTAAAAGTGGCGTAATAATCGGCCATCATCTTTAATAGCAGCGACTTTGGTGTCCAAGATGCATCCAGACATCCTCCCCATGCTGTTCCCTAACCATTTCTGTGGTGTTCCCACCATTTTCTGACATTTCCCTATGGACCAGACACCCTCCCCTCATCCAAGCAGGGGGTGCCTGGTCTTCTCCCATTGACTTCCATTATACTCGGGTGCTCGGCCGAGCACTCGAGCACCACCTATTGTTTGGCCAGAGCACTCGAGCACCCGAACATCGGGATGCTCGATCATTACTACACATTATGCGATTTCGAAGTGATAGTCATAAAGAGACACCAGAGATAGAAACATGAGGTTGCCCTACAATAGCATTTCAGCTATAGTATCCTGGAAGGAAAGGATATACCTAGCAGCCCTGTATGGCAATGCCATGAACAGGCAAAAGCACACAGGGGAATAGTTGAGGTTTCTCCAAAATGGGCCAGAGTAACTTTAAATTAAGGTACAAAGCATGATAAGCCTTCAGAGGTTGCACATAGGCTGAAGAGCGACTGAAAAAGGGAGACAGCCCCACACATGGAATTTTTCCTGGCAATAGTCTAAAAGTGGATGAACACCGTAAGTGTGAGAAATCGTTGAGTCTTTGGTTATAACTATACCTAAGTATTTAAAGTGTGAGGCTACAGGTAGATCCTTAACAGCGGCTGGCCAGAGAATTTGGAACAACTTATTTGGAGCCCTGAGTATTGGCCAAAATTGTTGATTAAATTTATGGTGCAAGTGAGAGTGTAATCCATCTGAGACATCAACAAAATAAGATCATCAGCATATAAACCTGTAGTTCCCATGTTGATGGCATAATTTATACTGGAGATCGAGTTTTGACTAGTAGAATTACATGAGTATAATGCAGCAGCAGGATATTTATATCACCATAAATCCAACCAACCCACTTCCCCAAGGAGTTTAGCAAAATGTGAGGGATATAAATGCCCAGAATAGCATATAAAGTACAGTTGATGGAAACGAAGAAAAAAGTTCAGCTCCTTAAATAGCGGTAAAGCGGTAAAATCCATCAGGAGTACAATATATGTCTACGTGTTTCGGACCCCACAATTTTGGTCCTTACTCATGACATGACATGCAAGTGGACGTTGTTTTGTAAAGTACAGTTGATGTATGCAACCACTAAGATATATTGACCCTTGGGGTCAATTAAAACTTTCTCGACCTCCCAGTGTATGGACTTATGGACTAGCAGGAAAACTCCATGGAACAAAGTTGTATGGCAGGAGTGACAAGACCATTCAACCCAAGTTTTTTTGCAATCTCCTAGTAAAGTCTGGAATTAAATGGGTTTCTTGTAGGCAGAGTATATGGGAGTGAACTCTGAAAACTGAAGTTCCATAATATTACTTGTAAATCTGCCTTTATGCTAGTGTGAGTAAAGAGGGAAGCAAATGAGCTCCCAGGTTTGAAAGGAGCCATAATTGAAGTAGTTCACCAATAATCTCATAGTTATGGGCATTCATGACAGACTCAAACATGTCAGGATCAAGACATACGTATTTTACACAATTGAACTATATGAAACATTGACGGTAAAAGAGCAGTAGTAAACAACTATAAAATGAAAAGAAAAACAAACAACTGCTTACTCAGTGCTTAAAGTATAAATCAGTAGTAACGTTGGCAAGTAGTATGGGGTGGGCATGTGGCAGAAAGTTTGCCATGTGCACAGAAGGTAGTACTCCACTAAAGAACCCCAACTGTATTGCAGAAAGAGAAAAGTATTGCTGCCTATAAGCAGTAAAATCTGTAGAAGAAAAAAGGGATGAAAAGTATAAAAATGAGTAACAAAAAAAGAAGAGGTAGGGAGAGATAGTTCGTATTGGTAAAGGATGTAGTGCTCATAAGTCAGCTGAGCCCGTGTCCAGTCTCCCAGTCTGCAAAATAAACTGCATATAAAACCCAATAAGTTGTAATGTCATCTGAGGCAGGAAGATGCATGCAATCCTCAAGTGAACTAGTGTAGCAGATTGGTCAATATTCAGGAGCAATAGTTTCCCTAAAAGAGAAAAGAAAAAGGCATAGCAGCTAAAGCTATGCGGTCCATATCCAAGTAATGTGTACAAGGAGTCATTGTAGTTTCGATCTGATCAGGTGTCAATGATTTTTTAGAGTAACAATTCCAGCTTTTCAATCTTCTGTTGTAACTCTACAATATTGACCTGTTTTTGCCACTTTACAAAAGAGCTTAACGAGATCAGGAGGCCCCGCACCACAGTTTTTTTGGTTTCCTATAGCCAAGAAACATACCTGGGGTTTCACTATTTTGACAACTTTCCACCAATTTATTCATTATGAACTTTTTATGGTAAGAAATTACTTAAAGGCTATGTACACCTTTGGGGGCATTTTTTTTCAATTATTGCATTATACTTTTTTGAGCTAAAAATCATTTTTTTAATTGGTCTTTATTGACAATATACAATATAAATACAATCCTAAATTTACTGAAAATTTGGAAAACTTAGCAATTTTGAAAATTAGAATTTCTCTGCTTTTAAGGCAGATAGTCATACCTCATAAAATAGTTATTACTTTACATTTCTCATATGTCTACTTTATGTTTGCTATATTTTGTAAATGTAATTTTATTTTTTTAGGACGTCAGAAGGCTTACAATTTTAGAAGCAATAAAAGGAAATTTCCAAAACCCACTTTTTTAAGGACTAGTTCAGTTATGAATTCACCTTGTGGGGCTTACATAGTAGAAACCAGCCATAATTGACTCCATTTTAGAAACTACACTCCTCAAGTTATTTAAAATGGATGTTACAAACTTTGTTAACCCCTTAGGTGTTCCACAAGAATTAAAGGAAAATGGAGATGAAATTTCAAAATTTAACTTTTTTTCCATTTTAATCATTTTTTCCTGTAACACAGCAAGGGTTAACAGGCAAACAAAACTTGCCAGTTATTATATGTGGACATAAACTGTTGTATGGGCACACGCAGAAGGGATGGAGCAATATGGACTTTGGAGGGCAGATTTCACTGGGATAATTTTAATTTGCCACGTCGCATTTGAAGAACCCTTGATGCACCCCTAACAGTAGAAATTCCCAAAAATATGACCCCATTTTGGAAACTATGGGATAAGGTGATAATTTTATTGGTACTGCTTTGGGGAACATATGATTTTTGATATTACACTTTTTGTTAGATAAGGTAAACAAAAAATGACTGTTCTAGCACATTTATTTATTTATTTTTTACGATGTTCACCTGACAGGTTATATCATGTGCTATTTTATAGAGCAGATTGGTATGGATGGAATATATCTACTCTTATTTTATTTTGTTTTAGTTTTACACATTAAAGCATTTTTTTTTTTAAAATGAATTTCAGATTTATACAATAAGAACGTTTGAAAAAAAATCATGTTTTTTTGTGTCTCCATTTTTTTAAATTTTTCTGCCAATCATCTTGTATGGGGGCTCGTTTTTTGTGGAAAGAGTTGACTTTTTATTGATATTTTATACCCATTTTTGGGTACATATAATTTTTTGATCATTCAATATTTAACTTTTTTGGGGCATGGTGACAAAAAATGCTTGTTTTGGCACAGTTTTTATATATTTTTTATGACATTCACCTTAGAGGGTAGATCATGTGATATTTTTATAGAGTAGATCTTTACGGATGCAGGGATATCTAATATGTTTATATTAAAAAAAAAGTTATTTGAGTTTTACACAAAAGTAAAAATTGTCTTATATAGGGGAATAATTTTTTTTACAGGATGAGGTGACAGTTTAATTGGTACCATTTTGAGGTACATATGATTTTTTTGATCACTTTGTAATACACTTTTTGTGAGGCAAAGTGACCAAAAAATGGCTGTTTTGGCACAGTTTTTATTTATTTATCTTTTATGGTGTTCACCTGACGGGGTGAATCATGTGATATTTTTATAGAGTCAGACGTTGCGGACATGGTGATACCTAATATGTCTGTTTATCTTTTTTTCTATTTCTTACAAGTGTTTTTTTTATGGAAAAGGGCTTTTTTATTTGAAACTTTTTATTAACTATATAAACTTTAGTCTTTAACTATTTTTTATTATGTAATAACACTTTTTTCTAAATTTTATTTTTGTCCCAATATGGGACTTCAACTTTTGGGGGTCTGATCCCTCTACAATGCTTTACAATACATTGTGTATTGTAATGCATTGTCTGTCAGCTTTTACACTCACTGTGAAACTTAGCCTGAGGAAATGAATCTCATAGCTTCTGTAGAAGGCAAGCCCTGATGCCTATGTAAGACATTGGGCTGCTGTTCCAGCCATCGGGTCCCCTTCACAGCAGCACAGGGGCCCGATGTGATGGGGAGGTGTATGCACTGATGCCGGTGTATACAGCAGGTGCAAAACTGTCAGTAATAGCTGGCTCCTTGCCACTGATTGAGCAGGCGCTGCTCCTGCACCCACCTGATCAGAGTGCCATACATATATGGCGCTGGTCCTTAAGTCAAGGCTTGCAGCGCCATACATATACAGGGCTGGTTGCCTATGGGTTAAAATATAAAAACTCAACAAGAGTTATAATAAGACGCAACAAAAACTACAGATCACCCAGCAAAATATGAGCCCTCACACAACTCCGTAGATGCAGTCATGGGGGTCAGGATACTACAATGAAAAATAATTTTTACATAGTTTTTATGTTTTTAAATATTAAAGCACAAACAAAACTACATGAATGTGCTATTGTTATAATTGTACAGACGAATAAAGGGATCAGTTTTACCGCAAAGGGAACATTGTAAAAACAATGCCCATAAAACTGCAGCAGAATTGCCTTTTTCCCAATTCCACCACATTTGGAATTTTGTTTCAGCTTCCAGCTACATTGTATGCCATATTAAATGATGTCATTAGAAAGTACAACATGTTCTTCAAAAAACAAGGCCCGTACGACTATGTGAACAGGAATATAAAAGTTATGGATCTAGGAAGGCAGGGAGTAAAAAATGGAAAAACAAAAACAGAAAATTCACCAGTGGTTGAAAGGGTGGTAGTCGGAGGTAACAAACAGTATGTTCAAAATTTCCCTAATATTATCAAAAAACACTTTGCCTGAATGAAACGTTCAATTCAGGCAAAGATTTTTATTTATCCCTTTTCAGTGGAAGATGCCTTCGTGTCTTCTGATCTATAAAACAGTGTAGAAATGAGCGAGCACTAAAATGCTCGGGTGCTCGTTATTCGAGACAAACTTTTCCCGATGCTCGGGTGCTCGTTTCGAGTAACAAACCCCATTGAAGTCAATGGGAGACTCGAGCATTTTTTGCAGAGGACCAAGGCTCTGCCTAGGGAAGGCTGGGTGAAAACCTGGAAACATCAGAAAATGGTGGAAACACCACGGAAATGGACAGGAAACAGCAGGGGCAGCATGCATGGATGCCTCTGAGGCTGCCTAATCCCACCATTACCCCAAATTCTCCTGCAACAGCCTGGTGGTTACCCTCATGGCAATTGTGCTCACCCAGACCAAGAAAGGTGAGGCACATGCCCATCACATGTTAGGGAAGCACCCAACTAGGTTCAACGAAGGTCCATCACCCATGCCCATGCTGGCACTGCTCTCCTATCCCCAACCACACGATGAAGGCATAAGCCTGACACAGCATGGCGGTGACACCAACAAGTGACCAAGTTAGATGAGGTAGCAGGTGAGCCACCCAAAAATTTAGCCTGACGCAGCATGGCGGTGACAACAGAGTGACCGAGTTAGACTGAGGTAGCAGGAGGTGAAGCACGGATGGTAATTCGAAGGAGGAGGGGTTGGAGGAAGAGGCATAGTAAGTCTGAGAAACCGTGACCGAGGTAGGCCCCGCAATCCTCCAAGTGGGCAGTACATGAGCGGCCCCAGGGTCAGACTCGGTCAGAGTGACCGAGCTACACGACGGTAGCAGGTAGAGCACATAAAAAATTTAGCGTGGCCCTGTATGTGGACGTTGAGGGCCTGGGAGCTGTCTCCTTGAGAAATGCTCAGGGTGGCCGAACGCCGGGCTCGACGGCGGACCCTTTTTGGGTTATCGATTGTCGAAATGTTGGCTTACATCAAGTTTAGTATCTGTTCTTATCAGTTGCTGTGGTTGTTGGTGGTAAAGTGGTGAGCATAGCTGCTTCCCAAGCAGTTGACCCGGGTTCGATTCTCGTCTATCGCATTATGTGGCCCTGCGGAAAAATTGTTTAGAGAGAGGGTCTGTAGGTGGACCTCCGGAAAAATTGTTTGGAGAGAGGGCCTGTAGGGGGCCCTCCGGAAAAATTGTTTAGAGAGAGGGCCTGTAGGTGGACCTCCGGAAAAATTGTTTAGAGAGAGGGCCTGTAGGTGGACCTCCGGAAAAATTGTTTAGAAAGAGGGCCTGTAGGTGGAACTCCGGAAAAATTGTGGTAAAAGAGTGCCAGTTGGACCTCTAAAAAATGTTTTTTGGGTCATCGTTAGGCAAAGACGACAAGGAGGAGGAGGAGTAGGAGGAGTAGAGAAGAGGAATCGGATACATAAGTAATGTTAATCTTTAGCTGCTTTCCCCCGGAGGAGATTTGAATTCCGGTGAAATCCAGAAATCCAGGCTTTATTCATTTTAATAATCGTCAGCCTGTCAGCGCTGTCAGTTGACAGGCGTGTACGCTTATCGGTGATGACGCCACCAGCTGCACTGAATACCCGATCTGACAGCACGCTAGCAGCAGGGCAGGCCAGCACCTCCAAGACGTACAGCGCCAGTTCAGGCCACGTGTCCAGCTTTGAAAGCCAGTAGTTGTATGGAGCAGAGTGATCGGTCCAGACGTTGGTATGGTCAGCTAGGTACTCCCTCACCATCTTTCTGTACAGCTCCCCCCTACTCTGCCTAGACTGGGGACAGGTGACAGTGTCTTGCTGGGGTGACATAAAAGTGGCAAAGGCCTTGGAGAGCGTTCCCCTGCCAGTGCTGGACAAGCTGCCTGCTCGTCTCCTCTCCTCCGCTACTTGGCCCACAGAACCATGCCCTCTGCCGCTAGCGGCGTCAGATGGGAAGGATTGTTTCAGCTTGTGCACCAGGGCCTGTTGATATTGATTCACTCTCATACTCCTTTCCTCTACAGGGATGAGAGTGGAAAGGTTCTGCTTGTACCGTGGGTCCAGGAGAGTGAACACCCAGTAATCAGTGTTTGAAAAAATGCTTCTAACGCGAGGGTCATGGGATAGGCAGCCTAACATGAAGTCTGCCATGTGCGCCAGAGTCCCAACACGCAAGAATTCCCTCTCCTCACTGGCCTGACTCTCCATTTCCTCCTCCTCCTCCTCCTCCTCCTCCTCCAAGTCCTCCTCTTCAGCCCATACATGCTCAAGAGTTAAGGACTGAGCACTGGTACCCTCTTTTGTCTCGCCGACATTCTCCTCCTCTTCCTCCTCATCCTCATCCCCCTCCTCCAATACGCGCTGAGAAACAGACCGGAGGGTGCTCTGGCTATCAAGCGACGTATCTTCCTCCACCATCTCTTGTGACAAGCGCAAAGCATCTGACTTGATGCTGAGCAGTGAGTTTTTCAACAGGCAAAGCAGCGGGATGGTGAGGCTGATAATGGCGGCATCGCCGCTGACCATCTGTGTTGACTCCTCAAAGTTGCTCAACACCTGGCAGATATCAGACATCCACGTCCACTCCTCATTGTAGACTTGAGGAATCTGAGTGACCTGACTACCAGTTCTGGTGGAAGTTGACATCTGGCAGTCTACAATTGCTCTGCGCTGCTGGTAAACTCTGGATAACATGTTTAATGTCGAATTCCATCTTGTGGGCATGTCGCACAACAGTCGGTGAGCGGGCAGTTCTAGGTGGCGCTGTGCTGCCCTGAGAGTGGCAGCATCTGTGGTCGACTTGCGTAAATGCGCACAGATGCGGCGCACCTTGGTGAGCAAATCAGACAGATTGGGGTATGTCTTGAGGAACCGCTGAACTATTAGATTGAACACGTGGGCCAGGCATGGCACATGTGTCAGTCTGCCAAGTTGCAGAGCCGCCACCAGGTTACGCCTGTTGTCACACATAACCATGCGTGGCTTGAGGTTCAGCGGTGCCAGCCACAGATCGGTCTGCGCCGTGATGCCCTGAAACAGCTCTTGGGCGGTGTGCCTTTTGTGACCTAAGCTCAGCAGTTTGAGCACCGCCTGCTGGCGCTTACCCACGGCACTGCTGCTGCGCCTAGAGCTACCGACTGAAGGCTCCGTGCCCACTGATGGTAATTCTCGGTCCCAGCCTCCACCAAGTTAACCCAATGTGCCGTCAGTGAGATATAGTGTCCCTGCCCGGCAGTGTCCGTGGTTAGGTGGACCTTCTCAGAAACAGCGTTGGTCAGGGCATGGATGATGTTCTGTGACACATGCTGGTGTAGGGCTGGGATGGCACATCGGGAAAAATAGTGGTGGCTGGGGACCGAATACCGAGGGGCAGCCACCGCCATGAAATTGCGAAAGGCCTCGGTCTCTACCAGCCTATAGGGCAGCATCTCCAGGCTCAGCAATTTGGAGATGTGGACGTTGAGGGCTTGGGCATGTGGGTGGGTGGAACTGTATTTCCTCTTGCGCTCCAGCGTCTGCTGTAAAGACAGCTGAACGCTGCGCTGGGACACATTGGTGGACGCTGTGGAGGATCGTGGAGGCGAAGGTGTGGTTTTCCGGCGGGAGGCGCTCGTGCCGGGGTCCTGGGCTGGGGGTTTACTAGCAGAGGCAGCGAGTGACACAGGGGAAGGAGCAGTGGTGTGACCCACAGGACGTGAACGGCCTTGGTTCCATTGAGTGGGGTGTTTAGCACTCATATGCCTACGCATGCTGGTGGTGGTTAGGCTAGTAGTGGTGGCACCCCTGCTGATCCTGGTGTGGCACAGGTTGCACACCACAGTCCGTCGGTCATCCTCACTTTCTTTAAAGAACCTCCAGACTTGCAAACATCTAGGCCTCGCCACAGGAGCTTCACTACGTGAAACAGTTGCTACTGATGCACCAGCTCTGGCCCTGCTTCTCCCTCTGGCCACACCACTGCCTCTTCCAACCTGTTCTGGTGCAGCACTCGCCTCCTCCTCAGAAGCACTGTCTTCACTCGGCTTATCAACCCAGCTTGGGTCAGTCACCTCGTCATCCTCCGATTCCTCAGTCTGCTCCCCCCTCGGACTTCCTGCCCTTACAACTTCACCACTGTCTGACAACCTGTGTCTCCTCATCGTCCGACCATGTCTCCTTAACGACAATTAAGTGACGTACAGAATGTGTCACCTGGACAGAAAATACGGAGTGTGGTGAGTGGACAGCTGAACTGTGACACACAGAATGGTTCCACACTGCTGTATGAAATGGATTTGTATCACTGAGTTAAAACAATAAAAAAAAGTGTTATATATGGCGATAGCTGCACTACTAGTGCCAGCCAGCCCAGCCAGGAGACAAAAAAAATGTCTTGTAGCCCTTAGAAGGGCACCGTGGGTAGTCACTAGTATATTCCAGGGTCACCTGATCTGGCCAGCCAACCCCTGCTATCGACATGTAAGGGCCCCATGTGATGCTGGGTGTACCGCAGAGTCTCCTGGCTTGTGATTGGCTGAGTTATAGGTGCCAAAAATTCAAAATGCGGGAGATGCCATTTCCTCGAGCATGGCGAGATACTTGTCCGAGCAGCGAGCACTTATGAGTACCGTAATACTCGAACGAGCACCAAGCTCGGATGAGCATGCTCGCTCATCTCTAAAACAGTGGCATCCGTTTTGAACAATTCATCTGGCCCTAATCACAAAAGTTTTAGATTCGCTAAAATTTTTATCTTTTGGGAAAGTTGTAACACATTTGATTTGTATAGGAATAGAATAGATTTGCTCTTCTCTGTTAAACATATAATATACAAAACTCTTGAAAGGGTTTTGTATATGAAAGGATTCAACTTGAATGGGTCCGTGATCTGTCTGCGCCACAAAACAATATAACATATTCTATTCTTTTGCAGTGCAGAGGCATGGAGAGAATCCCTATGGAAGCACTCCGTTCCATGGGGATCCGTGTCTCCATTCCGTACAGACCTTCCATATTGCAGACCCATTCAAGTGAATGGTTCCGCATCTATGATGCGGGGTTCACAAGGCTGAGGACCGCATATTGCGGACCCACTGTTTGCACGCCGCAATATAGGCACGGCGGGCAATCGCCGTGTGCATGAGCCCTAAGGGTAAACATACACAGCTAGGTTTTAATCAACTTTTCAGATGCAGTTTTGAAGCTACAGCCAGGTGTTGAATCGCAAAAGAGGAAAAGTAGGTTTTGCACTTTTATACTGTCTCACTCTTTACGTCACATGGTTTTAGTCTCAGAACTGCATCTGAAAACCTGATCAAAATCAGACCATGTACAAGCACACTTAAGAACTGCTTTCCTAAACAGTGCAGTAATGTTTAAAATCCCATTCTACAGTAAGACATATTCCAGCTGCCCATGAGGGAGACACTTCTAAAATGAAATCAATGGCAATGGATTACAACAGATTGGGTTTTGGCCTACTCCTAACGGCGTTATCCTGGAAGTCCTCTGGTTTTCAGCCTTCAACTCCTGTACAGGGATCTAGACTTTGCTGTAGGGGAACCACCAGGCAGCCACCTCCTGAAGTCTGAGGGATCAGGTTAAAGTGTAGTCACGGCAGGTAGCGGGTGGTTTATATGGAAGTCAGGCACAGTTCAGGCGTGGAGGGTCAGAATCCAATAAACAGCAAAAAGTAATGGGCAGACAACTGAAACAGCACACCTTTGTAGGACACTAGAACACTAGTAAACCTATTGCTCAGGCCTCCTGCCATAGGGAAGGTGTCTTAAGTACCCAAAGGTGACCAGTAATTGGCTGGTGTGTACTTGGCTGGCCCTTTAAGAGTCAGTAGGAGCACACACATCCTACAGGCAGAGAGGAGAGGCCTGCGGCCTGCTAGAGAGAACAAATAGGTGACTTGTGGTGGGCATGGCCAACAGAGCAGGAGAAGAAGAGCGAATGGAGCAGAAGCCCTGCCATAATAATACAAACATTTATACAGCTACATTGACAGTAATTGGGTCTTAAATATAAAGCACATTTGTGATTTGGTGTGGTCACTTTGGTGACTTGCAGTCATTTCCTGTGTGGGTTGCAGATGTTTTTCATGTTTTGTAGATAAAATTGCATGTGCGCTGTATAAATGTATTGTTCTGCAGAAACAGGCCTTACCATTATTTTTGGGAACTGAAGGTCACAAATGGAAGATTTGTCATGGACATTTCTGAAATTGTTCCCTACATCTCAAAGGGGATTATAAAATCCATGTACAAAGTGCAGAAACAACAGATATTTCTCCAACATACAGTGCCTTGCGAAAGTATTCGGCCCCCTGGAACTTTTCAAACTTTTGCCACATTTCAGGCTTCAAACAAAAAGATATAACATTTTACATTTTTGGTGAAGAATCAACAACAAGTGGGTCACAATTGTGAAGTGGAACGAAATTTATTGGATCATTTAAACTTTTTTTGTAATAATAAAACTGAAAAGTGGGGCGTGCAAAATTATTCGGCCCCCTTGCATTAATACTTTGTTGCGCCACCTTTTGCTGCGATTACAGCTGCAAGTCGCTTAGGGTATGTCTCTATCAGTTTTGCACATCTAGAGACTGAAATTCTTGCCCATTCTTCCTTGCAAAACAACTCGAGCTCTTTGAGGTTGGATGGAGAGCGTTTGTGAACAGCAGTTTTCAGCTCTTTCCACATATTCTCAATTGGATTTAGGTCTGGACTTTGACTTGGCCATTCTAAGACCTGGATACGTTTATTTTTGAACCATTCCATTGTAGATTTTGCTTTATGTTTGGGATCATTGTCTTGTTGGAAGATAAATCTCCGTCCTAGTCTCAGGTCTTTTGCAGACTCCAACAGGTTTTCATCCAGAATGGTCCTATATTTGGCTCCATCCATCTTCCCATCAATTTTAACCATCTTCCCTGTCCCTTCTGATGAAAAGCAGGCCCAAACCATGATGCTGCCACCACCGTGTTTGACAGTGGGGATGGTGTGTTCAGGGTGATGAGCTGTGTTGCTTTTATGCCAAACATATCGTTTTGCATTGTTTCCAAAAAGTTCGATTTTGGTTTCATCTGACCAGAGCACCTTCTTCCACATGTTTGGTGTGTCTCCCAGGTGTCTTGTAGCAAACTGTAAACAAGACTTTTTATGGATATCTTTGAGAAATGGCTTTCTTCTTGCCACTCTTCCATAAAGGCCAGATTTGTGAAGTGTTCGACTGATTGTTGTCCTATGGACCGACTCTCCCACCTCAACTGTAGATCTCTGCAGTTCATCCAGAGTGATCATGGGTCTCTTGGCTGCATCTCTGATAAGTCTTCTCCTTGTTTGAGATGAAAGTTTATAGGGATGGCCGGGTCTTGGTAGATTTGCAGTGGTCTGATACTACTTCCATTTCAATATGATCGCTTGCACAATGCTCCTTGGGATGTTTAAAGCTTGGGAAATCTTTTGGTATCCAAATCCGGCTTTAAACTTCTCCACAACAGTATCATGGACCTGCCTGGTGTGTTCCTTGGTCTTCATGATGCTCTCTGTGCTTTAAACAGAACCCTGAGACTATCACAGAGAAGGTGCATTTATACGGAGACTTGATTACACACAGGTGGATTCTATTTATCTTCATCAGTCATTTAGGACAACATTGGGTCATTCAGAGATCCTCAATGAACTTCTGGAGTGAGTTTTCAGAACTGAAAGTAAATGGGCCGAATAATTTTGCACGCCCCACTTTTCAGTTTTATTACTACAAAAATAGTTTAAATGATCCAATAAATTTCGTTCCACTTCACAATTGTGACCCACTTGTTGATTCTTCACCAAAAATTTAAAATGTTATATCTTTTTTGTTTGATGCCTGAAATGTGGCAAAAGGTTGAAAAGTTCCAGGGGGGCGAATACTTTCGCAAGGCACTGTATCTGTATTGGTACCAGCAGTTTCTCTTAAATGTCATTATTACTTTTGCATGAGGAAATTATTTATTAGTGCCTGTGGGCTGTGAAAACTGACAAAATAGGACAGTTTTACAACCAGTATTGGTCCATTAAAAAAAAAGTTTAAATGATCCAATAAATCCACTTCTTGTTGATTCTTCACCAAAAATTTAAAATGTTATATCTTTTTGTTTGAAGCCTGAAATGTGGCAAAAGGTTGAAAAGTTCCAGGGGGCCGAATACTTTCGCAAGGCACTGTATATGCTTCATGTAAGCTGCAACATTATGGTGGAATTTCACACATGGCCTCTACTTTGTACGTGTGCCAGTAAAGCACTAATGGTAGTAGGGAGAGTGCACGTAGATTTCTATTTTACAGGTGACTACACAGGGCCACACTCTCACTCAGTGTTTTTTGTTATCTGGCAGACACTGACAGCTTCTCCCAGAAATGACTGACGCTGCTTTCAGTGAGTAGGTGTAATATTATGCTGAATACTTCTGCAAATCTCATAAACTCCTTCAAATCTGGTGTCATTCTTTCATTAAAATATTTTGAGATACATAACAACATTGTGTAGTCATTTCAAAACCTTTATCATTTGTATGCAGTGAATGCTCAACTATGGGGGTCCTACTGTGACCATGTGACTAGCGATGAGTGAAGTTATGAAAAATTTGATGCGGCTGCTTTGCTGAATTTCACAAAGAAATTTGATTTGTGATTAGTTACTTTGTCATGAAGTGCACATTGCTTTGTATGTAGCAGGCGCAATGACGGGGAACGGTGAGTGCACCGCCCCCCCATCATTAAACCCCTCAGATGCCGCGTTCATCACTGATTGTGGCATCTGATGCTACAATTGTGGGCTTTCAGGGCTTAATCCAGTAAAAAAACAAACAATAAAAAAAAGCATACTCACCTCATTCATTTGCTCACAGAGAGGCCGTCATGGCCATCTTAATTGAATACACTGCGCATCATGCGATAACATGATCACACTGGTCAGGCGCGGTGATGTCATCAGGGATGGCCAGTGTGCTGGCATGGTGATGTCAGACGTCACCTCATGTGAGATTTCGTATGGTATCTTCAATCAAGATGACCGCGATGGCCTCTTCGCAAGTAAAGGTGACTATGTATTTTTTTCCCCCCCATTTCAGGAAAAGCGCAAGGAAATTCAGCTTTGCAATGGATCGATTTTTTTCCTGAAATTAAGATTGAAGTCAATTCGTTTGGTTTCGATTCGCTCAACATTAATTGTCACATTAGAAGTACAATTTTGCTGTGAAATGAAACCATCCATAAACTCGGCAAAATCACATAGAAGTGTCAATCAGATCTCAATTAGATTTGCCACATCTATGTTTACATTAAAGGGGTTGTCCGAGTTATTTTTTTGTTCTTTGTTTGTTACTAACTTGTCAAGTATAACAACTTTCCCATACACTTTGTGCTTCTAAAGCTGCTTGTTTGTCAGATTTCACTGAGGGTCACATGACCTGTGATGTCACCTTATCTCCCTGCATTGTGATGTTTCATGCACAAGCCTCAGAGATCAGATAACAGTCTGTACTGGCCACGCCCCCCTGCACTGCCGGGCTGCTATCTGCTCTCTCCCTGGATTCCTTCAGATAAAACATTAACCCCTTCAGTCAGAACACAATGAGGGCTCAAGGCTTTACAATGGGATTTACACTTCAGACAGTGAGGAGACAAATGCTGGGCACAGGAGCTGTAGAGGGATTGTATTGCACAAGAACAGGTAGGGGGAACTTCCTGTGTGTATCAGCAGTGTCATTGTACAAACAGCTGGGACTTGTAGTCCTGCACATTCAACATGCTGCTGTGTATTCCAGCAGACAGACATGTCACTCAGGGCAGCGCCTGTATTCCCTCCCTTTGCAGAGCGGGGGAGGGGCTGAGATTGTTATTACTGCAGGTAAACAAAGGCCAGAAGAGAACCAGGGAAAATAGGAAATATAGATTTTTTTGCCTGAAACTTGCTTAACTTAATTATATATTGCTGCCCATCAGATTTACAGTGCTATATATTTTTTCATAACTCGGACAACCCCTTTAAGCTAGTTTATTGATTCTCCTGACATTGCAATGTACTGGAACATGCAAGACTGGAGCACATACCATGGGATTTTGTCTAATTCAGTAAATTCTGAGATCACACAGACTCTGGGGGAGGTATATCAATGTCACTGCTCCTTGATAGTGTCTTGATTTGTCATCTTTTCACTTAGCCATTGGTATCCACCACATTATTTCTTCTTGATTTGTGCCAGAATTTATAGTGCACACTTGTTAAGCCAATTGTATGAAGCGTATGCACCACAATTGTGTTATATGTATGCTATGCTAGACATAAGGTTTTTTACACACCTTTTGTGCAAACTTTTTGCCTAGTCCTATTTAGGGTTTTGTTGTGTCAAAGTCTTAGTTACTGGTGCATGTTTTGGACAAAAACCATACTAGCTCCAAGATGGTATAAAGAGTGTTGTCCCTATGGCAAATTCTGTTGCAACTTTCCTCCACCACCTTGAGAAACAAAACTACATATTTAGGCATATAATAACAATGAAATCATATATTATGGTGCAAAATAAAGCTATTTTAATATATCAATAATGTCATCATCTAAATATCCATATAATAATCTGAAGAAGGGGTTCCAGGGTTTTCTGGAAGATAGGGACAGCATATGACCTCAGCAGAATTATTTGACGTTATTCTTTAATATGGCACAGGGGGGTTGCTTATCATGCTAAAACCTATTTATTCACTGTTCATTAAATTTATATTTGTAATGAATGCAGCGAAATTTATATTGTAAAAACTCTGTTGCAGTATTGCTGTTTCTTTCTATCCCCCCACAAAGGGTTAATAAAAGTTAATCAGTACGTTATTTCTACCTCAAAATGATGCCACCACAAACTACAACTTGTCCTGCAAAAAACAAGCCTTCATACAGCAAAATCAATATAAAAATAAAATAGTTATACCTCTTGCGTCTATGAAAAAATGAGAAAAGTTGCTTGGTCATTAAGGGCTAAAACAGGCTGGTCGCTAAGGGGTTAATAATGAAAGACACAAGGCTATGGCAGATCCATCACTCAATGCCACACCAGTGGATCCCATCAAAAATTGCAGATTTTTAATGGAGCTTGTTAGGTAATGTGAAGTATCTGTTTTTCCTGTCAAAAATGATGGGACATCTGATGGAGACTCCAATGAAGATGTTAACAAAGCTAAAATTGCCTAAAATCTGTTCATTAAAAACTTACCTTGTACTAGATACTACAATTAAAACCAAAGGGGTAATTTATTATCCTGAAATACTCCTATATTAAGTGTATTTCAGACGCAGATTGCGGTGCAACGGTTAGTTGCACAGTAATCTGCGACTTTTCCAGATCATGCCAGGTCTAAAAAAGTGGGCACGGCATGGGCTGGGAAGGGTATGGCCCGGCAGGTCCATCTCATTTATCAATTTAAGCGTAGAAATTGGTTGTACTACCCTGCAGACTGAAGCACTCAGCCCCCGTTTTTAGTTTAGGTATCCACTTTTGGTACAGCATTGCCTCAAGTGTTCACTTGGAGTTTACACTCCTCTGGGGGCTCAGTACACTCTAATTAATTTCCCTACATTATATGATGTTGTTGTTTTTCTAACTACCCCCTGATGAACCTATTATGGGGAAACGTGTCAGGATGCATTTATTATCCATGTATTTAGTGATTGCATGTGGGGTATGTATATACCTTCTATCACTCTAAGTTAATAAGTATTATCTGCATTGTAGGGTATCTATAGGGTGATTTTTAGGTGTAGGAATGAGGACAAGGAACCCCTACCATCTGGGGGTGTCCCTGGACTGAGGGAGGGTCAGGGAGATATAGCGACAGCTCACCAATTCTATCCTTCTTGTCCTGCATACCACCTTTTTGTATAAGTCCGATATCATGGACACTTTTTAGGACACTTATTTAATTAGTTTGTTTTTTATCGTTACATTTACCCATCTAAGGATGATCAATAAAAGTCGTTTTTAGATAGCACGCTTTCTTTGGGAGATATTCCCTAAATATTCAGCGTAATCTTATATATTGTATTATTGCATTAGGTTTGTTTTGATCTAAAAGAGAACCTTTCACCACACCTGACAGGCCTGTTTTAATAGCTTCATGCATTCCCCATGTAATAAAAATTCTGGAACATCTATTCTTATGTCTGTATGTTGTGCCATTCCTTTATTATTTGTACTAGAAGTTATGAATAAATTGCTATTTGCCTTAAGTAAAGGAACAGAGGGGAGGTGACCAGTTGGGGGTGTGTCCCTGCACAGTCTGAACATGGCAGCACTGATTGGCTAGAGTCAGTCTGTGCAGATACACACCCCCAACTGGTTACCTCCCCTCTGTTCCTTTACTGAAGGCAAATAGCAATTCATTCATAACTTCTAGTGCAAATAATAAAGGAATGACACAAAATAGAGACATAAGAATAGATGTTCCAGAATTGTTATTACATAGGGAATGCATGAAGCTATTAAAACAGGCATGTCAGGAGAGGTGAAAGGTCCTCTTTAAGCGTAGAAAATGGGTCTAAATATCAGACAGCTAGGAAGCAGTCTTACATTTAGAACTGGCGCTGGATACGCTGAAGTTATGGAGAGGCCTGCAACTCTTCATAACTTTGGTTGATCCACCGCCAGATATAGGAGTTATTAAGACTGGAGTCTAAAATGACGGTCTTAATAAATGGTCTATAAACATACAAATATATTGGTAAATATTAAAAAAAACTTTGAATTCCAGTGGCTATACGTCATAAGAGATTTGTAACAATTATAGTAGTTATCATAGCATGGGTTAATGGTTAACCAACTTTGCCCTGAGAACCACTTCAGTGGGAGAGTTTGTAGCATGCATGCAACTGTACTCTCATATATTCTCTACTGGGGAGATTTATCAAACTGGTGTAAAATATAACTGGCTTAGTTATTCTCTCAAAATTTTGTGTTGAAAGGTAAGTTATCTTTGGGGTAGCTATGCCACCCACTGCACTAAACACCTGCTGGCCAGGCAGGAAAGCTTGCCCAGGGCAAACTTAGCCAGCTGTGGCCACAATTCAAGTTTGGCTGTCCAGTAGTCCAGGGGATCTGGGGAGACAGTAGGCGAGTGAAGAAAAGTGCTCATCAGAGACTCAAGACTTAAGTTGCTGCTGATGGAGCTGGTGTTGCTCCTGCCCCCCACCTCCCTTCAGAAGCCATGGCAGTGGAGTGTGAGTTCAGAGGGTCCAGTCCCCCCAGTTAGACCTTCATGAGGATGGGCGATGGTGCACATAGGTAGTGACCAACCGACTACAAAGGATGTCTTGATAGTAGTTGAATTTTTCATCCTTCTCAGAAGGTGTAAAAAAGGCCCCCAGTTTTGACTAGTAGCGAAGGTCTAACATTATGGAGAGCCAGAAGTCATCCTTCTGCCGAATGCTGATAATGCAGCTGTCACTACACAAGCAACTCGGCATGCATCTGACCATTTGCGCAAAGGGGAATACCATTCTGCCTTCGCAGCTTAAGGATGGTATGTTTTTTATGAGTCGCTGAAGTGCATGCACAGTTCCACTGATATTTTCACGACGTTTTGCAGTTGGGTGGATGACTTCAGGAACCAGGTGACAACCAAAATGAAGATGTTCACCATGTAGGGTGCTTGGGTTAGCCCACCCTGACGCAGCACAGACGGAATGTTCTTCCCATTATCGGTGACCATGGTTCCTATCTTCGGTTAACGAGGAGCCAGCCAGGATTTGAGTTCTTGGTTGATGACACAGAGCAGTTCTTCCTCGGTGTGACTCTGTTCTCCCAGGTTGACCAGGTGCAGAACCATGCGACAGCACCGTTCTTTGCATAGGCGGTATGCTAGAGGATGACTCTGAACTGTGCTTACAGTGGAGGCTGAGGACAAGGTGGAGGATGAGGAGGCAGAGGAGGACATTGGTGCAGAAATCCTACGATTACAATGTGGAGGCAACATTGCCATCACCTGACCAAATTGTTGGTGTGCCTGGGTCGGAACCGCATTTAACCAGTGGGCTATAAAGGACATATATTGTTCTTGACCATAGTTATAGCTCCACATGTCAGTGCTGACATGAACTTTACCAGATGCCATCAGGCGCAAGGACTGGCCCACCTTGTGCTTAACATACATGTGCAGGGCTGGTACAGCTTTTTTAGAGAAGTACTGACAGCTTGGGACTCTCTACCTTGGGTGGGCACAAGCCATCTGTTCTCTGAAATGTTCCCGATATGGAAAGGTAGGAACTGTAGTACAAGAAAGTTGGCCAAGTTAAGCTTCTGTGTCGCTGGATGAGTGCACGCATACTGTTGTCTCTTTGCAATTGCCTCGGCCATCGATTGCTGTCGAAACACATGACAAGGGGTAGGAGGAACATCATGAGCAAAAGACGAAGGAAAGGAATGACAGATTCCCTCTGTTGAGGTTGAGCAGCCCTGACTGATGGAGAAGGCGTGTGGGCCGCTAGGAGATGCAGCGTCAGGCTGTACCACTACATTAGTATCAGGGTTTTTCAAAGCCATTTTATAATGATGCTCCATGTGTTGATGCAGGGCTGTTGTGCCAACATTAGCACCGCGCCCATACCACCACACTAACATCCTCCAGAAACTTGATAACAAAATCCCACACTGACAAGTATAGCTTTTTACCCTGCAACACTGTGACTACCCTGCAATTTTTGCTGACTACCTGCCGCCTTTACGAACCTTACAGGTAGACTCCTGAGTAGCAGACAGTAGAGATGAGCGAATCATGCAAAATTTTATTAGCCGAACATTTGCCAAACTTTTCCTAAGATTCGTATATTCGACGAATAGATTTGTTGAATTTGCGTCCAAAATATATGTAATTATATGGCTTTTAGCAAACATTCGCGCACTAATAACGAACGTTCAGGTAAAAAGGTACGCAACCTCTTGAACATGTAAGCATAAGCGTACAAAGTGCGTATGAAAATAATGGGCTTTGCTGGAGAGGAATGGTGGAGCAGGAGGAATGCTCTGAGTCTGACCCCTGGCTTCATATGGATACTGTATCAGCAGATGACAGCAGATCATTCGGCTGAGACTGAGATGAGCGTGCCATCCACTCCACTACCTCATCCACTTTCTCCTCCACTACAATTTTGCGCCTTGGTGGGTTAGCCTGGTGGAACAATGGCCAAGTATTGCGAATACTACTAGTAGATGCTCCGTCTACAGGTCCTTTGGCACTAATGCCCTGTACCACCTTCTCCTTTTTTTTTTTTTAGAGCTCGAGGTCTGGCTGGAACTCTACCCCTTTTGCTTATCCATTCCAGACATTTTTCAATTCACTCTGTGGCCCTGCAGCAGGTCTTTGTCCCTGTATCTCCCTGTCTCTCCCTATCTCTCTCTCCCTGCCTGATTAATTACTAGCCCTGAACTGGCCCTGCACTTGCCCTGCAGTATCCCTGATATGTGTAATATGGATTCCCAGAGCAATTACACCCCAATTTTCACAAAACAGGTTTCAGAGTCTCAGAACTTCTCAGCAGTCGCAGCAGAAGTGATGCGTCACTGGCTTACCGAGCCTGAGCCAATCAGAGCAAGCCCTGCCCACTAGGTCAGATGACCGCTTTCTTCCCGGGCTTCTGCACATGATAAATGAAGTAACAGTAAAATTTCGCTAATGAATTGAATTCGTACGGAACAGTAACTTATACATAGCAATAGCGTATAATTTACTGGACAAACTACGTAGCGAATGCGTACAAAGCCGAAGCGAATCACCTAATATTCGGATTCGCTTTGCAACTAAAAATCGGCGAATAGGTTTGCTCATCTCTAGCAGACAGTCTATCCCAGGTGGGTTTGGTTCCAGAACTCCCACTGCTTCCACCCTGCTGGCTCATCGGCATGCTGCCACCCTGTTCCTGTCTCACAGGCCTTCTGCCACCCTCACCCCTTGATGATGATGTCCCCTCTTCACCCGGCTCTCATATGCAATTGGCTACACCATCATCCACTGATGTCTGTTTGTCACCCTCACCAGTCTCATGGCCACGTCCCTGACAGCTAGCAACACGTGCTCCTAACCAACTCTCATCATTGCTAATTGCATGCCTAAAGGGGGACATAGCGGACCTCTCCTCCAATTCTGTGCTGGTTTGTAGCTGCTGACTGTCCTCACTAAGCTCGACCTCAATGAAAAGTGGAGCAGAGCTGGCAGCAGGCATAACTTCCAGAGCAGAAGGAGCAGCAAAAGAAAGAGGCAGTTGCAGGACAGGTGAAGGCACAGAGGTTGTTCCTGGGCCATGCCAACTAAGTGTGAAACCCACCGATTCCTGGCTGTGTGTATCTGTTGTCAACTGAGATTATGTTGAAGAGCGAGTCAATCATTCCAGTACAGCTGGATTGTTGGTCAAAACACGACCCCTGGCTGACAGTGGCAGCTCTGGCCTGTTGTTGTTTCTAAGAAAAAAAGGAGAATTTCAGTCAGCACATCCCAGTGCGCAGGTGCACGTTGCTATGGCTAAATGCACAAGGAAAGGAAAATACATACAATGCAACGGCACACTGCCAACCAGATAAAGCACAAAATGCCATAGATATATGAGGTATTCTGGAGCTAATGCTATGCTTGTTTAGTAAATTAGAGATTCTTGGCAAATATATTTTGTACAAAATTATCTGGGCCCGTCAGCACAGATAATTTTGTACAAAATATATTTGCCAAGAATCTCTAATTTACTAAACAAGCATAGCATTAGCTTCAGAATACCTCATATCACTATGGCATTTTGTGCTTTATCTGGTTGGCAGTGTGCCGTTGCATTGTATGTATTTTCCTGTAGTTGTTTCTTCTGCTACCACCACCCCTTCTTCTGCTACTTGTGCTGGCTAAAGCAACATTTTTGCCACTGCCCGTTCCTTTTGAGGGCCCAGGCAACGGTCTGTTAGCCATAGTGTACAGTAACTGAATAAGTAATGTAACAGATGAAGTATGAATGGCACAGCAGATAGACTAAAGTGCCTATATATTACAACGCCTGTTGACAATCAGTCTGATACACAGTATGTCTATGTATAATAGAAGAGAAGTATAAATGGTACAGCAGATGAACCATGTACACGCGCTATATATTAGACCGACTGTTCAGACTAATGGGGTCATTTATCAAAGTGGTGTAAAGTAAAACTGTCTTAGTTGCCCATAGCAACCAATCAGATTTCACCTTTCATTTTCCAAAGGAGCTATAAAAAATGAAAGTTGGAATATGATTGGTTGCTATGGGCAACTAAGCCAGTTCTACTTTACACCAGTTTGATAAATGACCCCATAAGTCTGATGCACAGCAGTGGAACAAGATATACAGGGTGATTACACTGAGCCTGTGCTGTCCCTCCAGTCTCTCTATGATCTCCCTACACTGTCCCTATACAATATTTTACAATTAAAAGATTGCTAACACACTGTCCCTAGCACTTGCCACGTCTCTCCCTATGCTCAGTTTGCAGTAAAATGGCGGAGACAGGGCAGGATTAGGCTTTTTATAGGGCTGTGACATCACAGGCAATGGCTGCTGATTGGCTGTCTGCATGGCATTATGGGTCAAATCATGTTTCTGGGCTTCTTAATTTTATTTTGTAACACATGTAGCTATAATTTTAGGGAAAAAAAACTATTAATTACCACAATGTGTGAGGAAATTCGGATTCATGGTGAACTGAAGTTTTCATGAAATTCAGATCAAATTACACTAGTATTCAGCCCCTTGTATTCTGATAAATAATAAAATCCAGCTGACCAATTGCCTTCAGAAGCAATCTAATTAGTAAATAGATTCCCCCTGTGTGTTTATACTCAGTATAACTACAACTGTTCTGTGAAGGCCTTAGAGGTTTGTTAGTGAACATTAGTGATCAAACATCATCATGAAAACCAAGAAACACACCAGACAGGTCAGAAATAAAGTTGTGGAGAAGTGTAAGTGTTAGGTTTTAAAAATATATCCCAAGCTCTAAACATTTCACAGAGCACTGTCAATCCATCATCCGAAAATGGAAAGAATATGGCACAACTACAAACCTACCAAGACATGGCCGCCCACCAGAGGCGTAGCTAGAGGTTCAGCACAGGGGGGGCGAAACATACTTGAGTGGGCCCCCCACTTGGCTTCCCAAACGCACGTTTCCAACTTCACAGGCACATACTACTAGTTGTGGTTATAATACTGTATTAGAAAGATTACTATATAAACTGCTAGATCATCTATGCTGCTAAGTACAGTACAATAGACTTTCTACATACCCTACTCTAAATACTCTACCACATAATGCAGTGAAATATAGGAGTAATAGGAGTAAAAAACAAGAGGACTCCTATGTTAAAGGAAACCTGTCCACAGTTTTTACATCACTAAACTAACAGTCCCCTGCCCCCACCAGACCTCAGATCAGCGTATTGTGCCCCATCAGACCTCAGATCAGCAGAATATGCCCCCATCAGACCTCAGATCAGCCTACTGTGCCCCCATCAGACCTCAGATCAGCGTATTGTGCCCCATCAGACCTCACATCAGCCTACTGTGCCCCCATCAGACCTCACATCAGCGTATTGTGCCCCATCAGACCTCAGATCAGCAGAATGTGCCCCCATCAGACCTCAGATCAGCGTATTGTACCCCATCAGACCTCAGATCAGCAGAATGTGCCCCCATTAGTCCTCACATCAGCCTACTGTGCCCCCATCAGACCTCAGATCAGCGTATTGTGCCCCCATCAGACCTCCGATCAACAGAATGTGCCCCCATCAGACCTCAGATCAGCGTATTGTGCCACATCAGACCTCAGATCAGCATATTGTGCCCCCATCAGACCTCAGATCAGCAGAATGTGCCCCCATCAGACCTCAGATCAGCGTATTGTGCCCCATCAGACCTCAGATCAGCGTACTGTGCCCCCATCAGACCTCAGATCAGCGTACTGTGCCCCCATCAGACCTCAGATCAGCGTACTGTGCCCCCATCAGACCTCAGATCAGCGTATTGTGCCCCATCAGACCTCAGATCAGCGTATTGTGCCCAATCAGACCTCAGATCAGCGTACTGTGCCCCCATCAGACCTCAGATCAGCAGAATGTGCCCCCATCAGACCTCACATCAGCCTACTGTGCCCCCATCAGACCTCAGATCAGCGTATTGTGCCCCCCACCAGACCTCAGATCAGCGTATTGTGCCCCCATCAGACCTCAGATCAGCGTATTGTGCCCCCCATCAGACCTCACATCAGCGTATTGTGCCCCCATCAGACCTCAGATCAGCTTAATGTGCTCCCATCAGACCTCAGATCAGCATATTGTGCCCCCATCAGACCTCAGATCAGCAGAATGTGCCCCCATCAGACGTCAGATCAGCGTATTGTGCCCCATCAGACCTCAGATCAGCGTACTGTGCCCCCATCAGACCTCAGATCAGCGTACTGTGCCCCCATCAGACCTCATATCAGCAGACTGTGCCCCCATCAGACCTCATATCAGCCTACTGTGCCCCTATCAGACCTCAGATCAGCGTATTGTGCCCCCATCAGACCTCAGATCAGCAGACTGTGCCCCCATCAGACCTCATATCAGCAGACTGTGCCCCCATCAGACCTCATATCAGCCTACTGTGCCCCTATCAGACCTCAGATCAGCTTAATGTGCTCCCATCAGACCTCAGATCAGCGTATTGTGCCCCCATCAGACCTCATATCAGCAGACTGTGCCCCCATCAGACCTCATATCAGCCTACTGTGCCCCTATCAGACCTCAGATCAGCGTATTGTGCCCCCATCAGACCTCAGATCAGCAGACTGTGCCCCCATCAGACCTCATATCAGCAGACTGTGCCCCCATCAGACCTCATATCAGCCTACTGTGCCTCTATCAGACCTCAGATCAGCATATTGTGCCCCCATCAGACCTCATATCAGCAGACTGTGCCCCCATCAGTCCTCATATCAGCCTACTGTGCC
Source organism: Rhinella marina (assembly GCA_900303285.1). Lineage (NCBI taxonomy): Eukaryota > Metazoa > Chordata > Amphibia > Anura > Bufonidae > Rhinella > Rhinella marina. Next base: position 9,826 of record ONZH01021593.1, on the reverse strand, counting down.
CCTATCAGACCTCAGATCAGCGTATTGTGCCCCCATCAGACCTCAGATCAGCAGACTGTGCCCCCATCAGACCTCATATCAGCAGACTGTGCCCCCATCAGACCTCATATCAGCCTACTGTGCCCCTATGAGACCTCAGATCAGCATATTGTGCCCCCATCAGACCTCAGATCAGCATATTGTGCCCCCATCAGACCTCATATCAGCAGACTGTGCCCCTATCAGACCTCAGATCAGCGTATTGTGCCCCCATCAGACCTCAGATCAGCAGACTGTGCCCCCATCAGACCTCATATCAGCAGACTGTGCCCCCATCAGACCTCATATCAGCCTACTGTGGCCCCTATCAGACCTCAGATCAGCCCACCCAGCCACATAGGATTAAAATAAAAAACTTTACTTACCTGTTCTGCGCTGCGGCTGCCCTCCGGTCCGCGCTCCGCTCTCTTCCCTGGCCCGCGCACACTATGACCTGACGCTGCGTGCAGCGTCAGGTCATAGTGCGCGCCGCCAGGGAAGAGAGCAGAGCGCGGACCGGAGGGCAGCCGCAGCGCAGAACAGGTAAGTAAAGTTTTTTATTTTAATCCTATGTGGCTGGGTGGGCTGATCTGAGGTCTGATGGGGGTCCCTAAATACAAGTGAGCGCTTCCATAATGGAAGCGCTCACTTGTATTCGCCTGATAGAAGGCAAGGTCATCCTTGCTGGGGCCCCCCCTGAGTCACTGGGCCCGGAGCCGTCGCCCCCCCTGCCCCCCCGGTAGCTACGCCACTGCCGCCCACCTAAATTGACAGCTGAAGCAAGGAGAGCACTAATTACAGAAGCAGCCAAGAGGCCCATGGTCACTCTGGAGGAGCTGCAGAGATTCACAGCTCAGGTGGGATAATCTGTCCAGATAATCTGTCCATTAGTTGTGTATTCCAAATCTGGCCATTATGGAAGAGTGGCAAGAAGAAAGCTATTTTTAAAAACAAGCCATAACATAGTAACATAGTAACATAGTTTGTAAGGCCGAAAAAAGACATCTGTCCATCCAGTTCAGCCTGTTTTCCTACAAGTTGATCCAGGGGAAGTCCTGTTTGCCGTTTGCCACAAGCCCTGTAGGGGACACAGCAGACATGTGGACGGTGCTCTGGTCAGATGAGACCAAAGTTCATTTTTCCGATCTAAATGCAAAACACTATCGGGTCATTTACAAACTGATTTACACCAGTTTTCTGGCATATATCTTTTCACAGATTGCTGCGCAAAGGTTATTTGCGCTGCAAAATGTGCCAACAGGTCTAAAAAGGGGGCGTGATGTGGATGGGAAAGGGGCAGGCCACTAGGCCTGTTTCATTAGAAGGTTTAGAATTTTAGAAGCAATTTTTGAAAATTTGCAAAATCAACTTTTTTAAGGACCAGTTCAGTTCTGAAGTCACTTTATGGGGCTTACATAATAGAAACCACTCATAAATGACCCCATTTTAGAAACTACACCCCTCAAACTATTCAAAACTGGTTTTAGAAATGTTGTTAACTTTTTAAGTATTCCACAGGAATTAAAGCAAAATAGATGTGAAATTTCAAATTTTCACTTTTTTTGCAGATTTTTCATTTTAATAATTTTTTCCTGTAACACATCAAGGGTTAACAACAAAACAAAACTCAATATTTATTACCCCGATTCTGCAGTTTGCAGAAACACCCCATATGTTGTCGTATACAGCTGTGTGGGGACACAGCAGGGTAGGGAAGTCAAGGAGCGCCATATGGTTTTTGGAGGGCAGATTTTGTTGGAATGGTTTTTGGGCGCCATGTTGCATTTGAAGAGACCCTGAGGTACCCCCACAGTGAAAACACCCAAAAAGTGGCCACATTTTTTTTTTACAAGAAAATGGTGCGTTAGGCCCAAACTTTCTTTTTCTCAAAAGATAACAGGAGAATGTCCCCCACAATTTGCTCCCCATTTTCTCCTGAATACAGTAACACCCCAATTGTGGTCGTAAACTGTTATTTGGGGATACTCCAGGGCTCAGAAAGGGAGGAGCGGCATCTGCATTTTCTAACATGGAATTTTCTGTCATGGTTTTTAAGAGCGATAACTTATTTTTTGCGGGACAAGCTGTACTTTTTTTTGGCACAATTTTTGGGTACATTTGGCTTTCCGATCACTTTTTTTCTCATTTCTGGGAGGTTAAGTCACAATGAAAAACTGTTTGGTGTAATTTTTCTATATTTTTTTTACACCATTTACTTGATGGGGTAGATCATATGAAATTTTTATAGGTCCGGTTGTTGTGGACGCAATGATACCAAATATGTCTATTTTTTATTTTTTAAAGTTTTACACAATAAGAGCATTTGTAGGAAAAACATGTTTTTGTGTTGCAATTTTTTTTAGAGCCATTCATTTTTCTGGCTATGATCTTGCGTGGGGGCTCATTTTTTGTGGGATGAGGTGATGTTTTTATTGCTACCATTTTGGGATACATACGACTTTTTGATTGATTGATATGTTTTTTGAGAGGTGAGGTAATTAAAAAATCTGTTTTAGCGTAATGTTTATTTATTTATTTTTTTATGGAGTTTAACCCTTAGAGTCTCAGCGCCGTACATGTACGGCGCAAAAAGCCGGGACACAAGTCCCAGCGCCGTACATGTACGGCGCACTGATCAGGCGGGTGCAGGAGCTGCGCCCGCCCGATCAGCGGCGGGGGTCCGGCTGTGCCCAGGTGCCGGACCCCTGCTGAATGCGCCAGCATCGGTGAAAACACCGATGCCGGCGCATTAACCCTTCATCTGTCACGGTCAGCGCTGACCGCGGCACATGTGGTGTGCGGGAGTTAAGGGTTTCAGGATGGCGAGCGGGGGGGCCATCGGGTCCCCGCGCTGCTATGACGGGGACCCGATGGCTCGGATAGCAGCCCGATGCCTTCCTTAGGCATCGTGGCTGCTATCCCTGCGTGCCTGTGCAATCCAGCCCCCTGGATCGCATAGGAAGCAGGCTGTAAGTGTATTACATTGAGTAATACACTTACAGGCAATGCATTACAATACAGAAGTATTGTAATGCATTGTAAAGGGGATCAGACCCCCAAAAGTTAAATAAAGTAAAAAAAAAGTTAAAAAATAAAATTTCCTAAAAATAATAGTAATAAAAGTTTCAAGTAAAAAAAACAAAAACGCCATTTTCCCAAAAAAAGTTTAAAAAAATTGTAAAAAAAAGGTAAAAAAAGAAAGATAAACATATTAGGTATCGCCGCGTCCGTATCGATCGGCTCTATAAAAATTTCCCATCATCCACCCCGCCAGGTGAACGCAGTAAAAAAAACAACAAAAAACGTGCCAAAACAGACATTTTTTGGTCACCTTCCCTTACAAAAAGTGTAATAGCAGGCGATCGAAAAGGCGTATTTATCCCAAAATGGTACCAATCAAACCGTCATCTTGTCCCGCAAAAATATTACCCTACCTGAGACAATCGCCCGAAAAATAAAAAAAATATGGCTCTCTGAAAATGGCAACACAAAAAAAAAATTATTCTGTTCAAAAATAAATCTAATGTGTAAAACTTTCCAAAAATAAAAAAAGTTAGACATATTTGGTACAGCCGCGTCGATAACAACCTGCTCTATAAAAATATTACATGAGATGGCCCCCTAGGCGAATGCTGCAAAAAATAAAAACTATGCCAAAACAACCATTTTTTTCCCTCTTGCCTCCCAAAAAGTGTAATAGCAGGCGATCAAAAAGGCGTATTTATCCCAAAATGGTACCAATCAAGCTGTCATCTTGTCCCGCAAAAATGATACCCTACCTGAGAATATTGCCCGAAAAATAAAAAAAAATATGGCTTTCTGAATATGGCAACACAAAAAAAGATTTTATTCTGTTCAAAAATAAATCTAATGTGTAAAACTTTCCAAAAATAAAAAAGTTAGACATATTGGGTATCGCCGCGTCCGTAACAACCTGCTCTATAAAAATATTACATGCCATGGCCCCCCAGGCGAATGCTGTAAACAATTTTTTAAAAAACTATGCCATAACAGCCATTTTTTTCACCTTGCCTCACAAAAAGTTTAATACCACACGATCAAAAAGGCATATTTACCCACAAATGGTACCAATCAAACCGTCATCTCGTCCCGCAAAAATGAGCCCCCACATAAGACAATAACTCAAAAAAATAAAAATCAATGGCTCCCGCAAACCAATCCATCAAAATCTGTGTTGTAAAATCCATATGGCGCTGACTTCTGTTGAGTCATGCCATGTGCCCCCACAGCAGTTTACCACCACATATACCTCATATTGCCATATTCAGGAGAAAATGGGTAACAAATTATGGAGTGCTTTTCTCCTGTTACCCCTTGTGAAAATGAAAAATTTGGGGCTAAAGCAACATTTTATTGGAAGAAATGAAACTTTTCATTTTCATAGCCAAGTGTTTCCAAATTCCGTAAAACGCTTAGGAGGTCAAAGTGGCCAGTACCCCCTTAATATATTCGTTGAAGGGTGTAGTTTCCAAAATGGGGTCACTCTTTGAGGGTTTCCACTGCAGGGGTACGTCAGGGTCTCTCAATTACAAAATGGTGCCTAAAAACTATTCTAGCAAAATCTGCCCCCAAAATCCGTATGGCGCTCCTTTCCTTCTGACCACAAACCCATAGAGACGTTTACCACCACATATGGGGTATTTCTGTAAACTGCAGAATCAGAGCAGAGCAATGTATATTGAGGTTTAGTTTGCTGTTAACCCTTGCTGTGTTGCAAGAAAAAAATTATTAACATGAATAATCTACCAAAAAAGTGAAATTTTGAAATTTCACCTCCATTTTCCTTTAATTCTTGTGGAACACCTCAAGGGTTAATAAAGTTTGTAACATCAGTTTTTCATAACTTGAGGGGTGTAGTTTCTAAAATGGGGTCATTTATGGGGGTTTCCATTAGGTAAGCCTCACAAAATCACTTTATACCTGAATTGGTGCTCAAAAATATGGTTTGAGAAATTTTGTTGAATATTTGAAAAATTACTTCTAAACTTCTAAGCCCTCTAACTTCCTAAAAAAATAAAATGACATTTACAAAATGATGCCAACATAAAGTAGACATATGGGGAATGTTAAGTAATAACTATTTTTGGAGGTATTACTATGTATTTTAAAAGTAAAGAAATTTACATTTGGAAATTTGCTAATTTTTCAACATTTTTGGTAAATTTGGGATTTTTTCATAAATAAGGGTGAAATATATTGACTCAAATTTATGACTGTCATGAAGTACAATGTGTCACGATAAAACAATCTCAGAATTACCTACATAAGTAAAAGCGTTCTAAAGTTATTACCAAATAAAGTGACACATGTCAGATTTGCAAAAATCGGCCTGGGATTTAAGGTGAAAAGTGGCTCGGTACTGAAAGGGTTAACTGATGGGGTAGATCATGTGATATTTTTATAGAGCCGGTTGTTGCGGACGCGGTGATACCAAATATGTCTATTTTATTTATTTATTTTTATTTGTAACATTTTTTAAATTACATATTTGGGGGAAAAATATATTTTTCATATGTGAAACTTTTTTTTTTTATAATACTCTATTTTTTTATTTTTTATTTTGCACTTTGTGTCCCCCATAAGGTCATACAAGACCTCTGGGGGACATTTAACTTCATTTTTTTTTCACACTTTTGATTTCTCCTGTAACTGGGGCTGACATAGTAGCCCCAGTTACAGAAGAAATACACCCTCAGAGAGGCTGTACAGCATAATACTATGAAAGACCCGGCAGCTCCTGCACTCTCCCGGCGCCAGTGATCACATGACCGCCGGGACAGGAAGCGCACATAGCGCTTCCTGATTTGTACACACAGCGCTCGGTGAGCGCTGTGTATACAGCGATCTAGGGGGCAGGGACTCCTGCCTTCTCTATGGGGTACCCTGCTGTCACTGACAGCAGGTCCCCAGCTGTGCACCTGCACGATTAGCGTGCAGCTGCTATCTCTGAATGGACGTTCAGAAACGTCCATTCAGAGATAAGTAACCACTTCCCAGACGTTTATGTCCTATGGGCGGACAGGAAGTGTTTAAATAGCCTACTACATTGCTGAGTGTGGCATTTTTTCCTCATTTTTAATGTTTTGGTCCCACATGCGGTGCCTTTTTTTATTTTTTGCTCTACTTGAAAAAATGCAATGGGCAAAGTGTGTTGCATCTGTAATATATATATATTTTTTTACCAATTAATATTTTTTCATGCTGCTCTACAGAGGAAATGATATTGCAGTGGGAGTACATACTTTCTTAAATACAAATGTAAGGCATGAAAAAGAAACAGAGTTAAAACCTCTAGATAATTAAACACACCAGCAAAAATGCTTAAAAAACAACTCACATTGTCTGTACTTTGTAGGACCACCTTTCGCTGCAATTTTAGCTGTCTTTTGGGGTATTTCTCTTCCAGTTTTGCACATCTAGAGGCTGAAATTTTTGCCCCTTCTTTGCAAAACATGCAGCTGAAACTGAAACGCAATCAGATTGAATGGAGAGTGTTTGTGAACAGCATTTTTCAAGTCTTGTCACAGATTCTCAATAGGATTTATGTCTGGACTTTGTATGGGACATTTTAACACATGAATATGCTTTGATCGAAACCATTACATTGTAACTTTGGCTGTATGGTTAGGCTCGTTGTCCTGCTAGAAGGTGAACCGCCATCCCAGTCTTAGGTCTTTTGCAGCCTCTAACAGGTTTTCCTCCAGGATTGCGATGTATTTGGCTCCATTCATCTTCCCATCAACTCTGACCAGCTTCCCTGTCCTTGCTGAAGAAAAGCATCCCCACAGCATGATGCTGCCACCACCAACTTTCATGGTAAGGATGGTGTGTTCAAGGTGGTGTGCAGTGTTAGTTTTCCACCACACATAGGAGGTCATTCATTAAGACCAGCGTTTTAGACACCAGTCTTAATAACCCCTGCTCTGGCAGTGGATCTGCCAAATTTATGTAGAGGCGCTGGCCTCTACATAACTTCGATGCCTCCACCACTGGCATAAATCTATACTAGCTTCCTTGCTGGCGTAGATTTACAAAATTTTCTGCACCTAAAACAGGCGTAGAAAATCATGGCGTACCAAAATGATGCCAACATAAAGCTGACATATGGGGAATGTCAATTAATGAGTATTTTATGGGGTATCACTATCTTTCTTAAAAGCAGAGAGATTCAAATTTAGAAAACAGTGAATTTTTTAAAATTTTCATTAACGTTTGGATTTTTTTAATAAATAAAAGTAAAACATATCGACTCATATTCACATGAAGTACAATGTGTCACGAGAAAACAATCTCTGAATGGCTTGGATACTGTAAGTAAAAGCGTTCCAAAGTTATTACCACATGAAGTGACATATGGCAGATTTGCAAAATTAGGCCTGATCAGGATAGGGGTAAATGGCCCGGATGGGAAGTGGTTAAAAATGCCACAGACCTAAAAATACAACCCAAGTATAAAAAATAATGTCATTACAAAAAACACATGTGTGTGCTGAATTAAAAAATTCCCATAGATTTCTGTGTAACATCTGGAATAGAGATGAGCGAATATGCTCGTCCGAGCTTGGTGCTTGTTCGAGTATTATGGTACTAGTAAGTACTCGCTGCTCGGATGAGTATCTCGCCATGCTCGAGGAAATGGCAACTTCCGCATTGTGCATTTTTGGCGCCTATAAACTCAGCCAATCACAAGCCAGGAGACTCTTCGGTACACCCAGCATCACGTGGGGCCCTTACATGCCGATAGCAGGGGTTGGCTGGCCTGATCAGGTGGCCCTGGAATATACTAGTGACTGCCCGCGGTGCTCGGCTCAGATGCTGTCTGGATGTCGTTAGAGATAGAGCTGCTGCGTTTCAGGGAGAGTGTTAGGGCCTGCATTTAGTTCTTTGTTAGGCAGGAGTGATCTCAAAAGAACCCAACAGCCCTTCTAAGGGCTACAAGACATTTGTTTTGTCTCCTGGCTGAGCTGGCTGGCACTAGTAGTGCAGCTATTGCCATATATAACCCTTTTTTTATTGTTATATCTCAGTGATACAAATCCATTTCATACAGCAGTGTGGAACCATTCTGTGTGTCACAGTTCAGCTGTCCACTCACCACAAACCACAATCCGTATTTTCTGTCCAGGTGACCCATACTGTACGTCACGCAATCAAATACGGTCTTTTGCTCTCACTGATACAGCTACATTAGAAAAATCTCTGTGCGACATTTGTCTGGGTTGCAATTAAACAGACCAAGTCTGCCTAATCTAATAGTTTCCGTGTAATTGCTCCATACTGCACGGTACGTAATAACATACGCAATTTAGCTCTAACTTATCCACCTATATACAAAGCACAATCCGTATTTTCTGTCCAGGTGACCCATTCTGTACGTCACGTCAGTGAAAAAGGTCTTTTGCTCTCACTTATATAGCTACATTAGAAAAATCTCTGTGCGACATTTGTCTGGGTTGCAATTAAGCAGACCAAGTCTGCCTAATCTAATAGTTTCCGTGTAATTGCTCCATACTGCACGGTACGTAATAACATACGTAATTTAGCTCTAACTTATCCACCTATATACAAAGCACAATCTGTATTTTCTGTCCAGGGGCTCAAAATAGCCACTGTCAGCAGGGGCTGAGTTTGCTCTCTGATAGTTTCTGCATGTCACGTTCAAAAAAAAAAAAATAGAAAAAAAAATATATAAAAAAAATATATATAAAAAATATTTTTTTTGTTGTTTTATCTCAGTGATACAAATCCATTTCAGACAGCTGTGTGGAACCATTCTGTGTGTCACAGTTCAGCTGTTCAGTCACCACAATCCGTATTTTCTGTCCAGGTGACCCATTCTGTACGTCATGTCAGTGAAAAAGGTCTTTTGCTCTCACTTATACAGCTGCATTACAAAAATCTCTGTGCGACATTTGTCTGGGTTGCAATTAAGCATTTGTTGCAACCCAGACCCATTCTGTACGTCGCGTCAGTAAAAAAGGTCTTTTGCTCTCACTTATACAGCTACATTACAAAAATCTCTGTGCAACATTTGTCTGGGTTGCAATTAAGCAGACCAAGTCTGCCTAATCTAATAGTTTCCGTGTAATTGCTCCATACTGCACGGTACGTAATAACATACGTAATTTTGCTCTAACTTACCCACCTATATACAAAGCACAATCCGTATTTTCTGTCCAGGTGACCCATTCTGTACGTCACGTCAGTGAAAAGGGTCTTTTGCTCTCACTTATACAGCTACATTAGAAAAATCTCTGTGCGACATTTGTCTGGGTTGCAATTAAGCAGACCAAGTCTGCCTAATCTAATAGTTTCCGTGTAATTGCTCCATACTGCACGGTACGTAATAACATACGTAATTTAGCTCTAACTTATCCACCTATATACAAAGCACAATCTGTATTTTCTGTCCAGGTGACCCATTCTGTACGTCACGTCAGTGAAAAAGGTCTTTTGCTCTCACTTATACAGCTGCATTAGAAAAATCTCTGTGCGACATTTGTCTGGGTTGCAATTAAGCAGACCAAGTCTGCCTAATCTAATAGTTTCCGTGTAATTGCTCCATACTGCACAGTACGTAATAACATACGTAATTTTGCTCTAACTTATCCACCTATATATTTTCTTGTTCAGATTGAACAAGTTTGTGGGTTTCAGTACAGCAGGCCCATTTATTTTATTTTTTTTATATAATACACTTATATACAGAAAATGTTGAACCCCAGGGCTAAGGGACGAGGGCAAGGGCGTGGGCGTGGGCATTCAATTACTGCAGGGGGCAGAGGCC
>ONZH01021592.1:0-27774 GCA_900303285.1 Rhinella marina | reverse complement strand
ATTCCAGACCCAGAATCAAAAGAGGACACACCCCTTAATCAGGAGATTGGTGCTGATTAAGAGACACATCAGGAAGGAGTCTTGAGCCAAGGTTTGATGGTCCCTACCAAGTTCAACTGACGACTTCTACATCAGTCAAACTTGAAGGAAAGGAGACTTGGATCCACGCCAGTCACTGTAAGAAAGTGCTGAACCCAGAAGCTGTGCCATGTGGAGAACCGTCCTCATCCTCACAGGAAGTCTAATGATGCCCCTGGCAGGGTCCCTGAGTGATGTGCTGGGAGAAGACTGGGACAATAAGTTAATCAAACATCATCAGATTTTACTAGATGATATGGACTACAATTCCAGGAGCCAGCTTAGAGACTGTTGGATATGCACACATAGTCCAGTGAGGGAAAGGACCATGCCATATTTAGCTGTCCCTGTCCCATTTGATGAACTTGCTAACCTATCCTGCAGTGTGTTCTCAGACAAAAACCAGAAAGCAAACGACACATGGAACACAACTAGTGTACCTTTGCCAACAAAAAGGATGGGTAGAAGCCCCTTGGTGGAAAATTAATTTAACAGCAAACAATAACCTTGAACAAAGAGTATATGTTAATCAGAGGACTAAGTGGGAAAAGAAGAAGGTACACCAGCTAGATTTAGGAGAAGTTGGTTCACCTGTATAGGTCTCTTTTCAACTTGCAAAAAATTGTAAGACGAAGTCATGCCTTGAGTGAATTTTACAATTTGGCACCTGGGAGAATAATATATATTTTCTGGCAAAGGAGAACAAGCAGTGCCAACCATATGAAAATGGGTCAATAGACTATGAGTATTGTGGTCTTATTGGCCCCCCAGGAAGAAATGGTTTAGGGCCTGAAATCACGCAGTGGTGTCTACATAAAAGAAGTTTACAGCTTATAGGCGCAGTCACATTGCTGGCATTCGGTAGTACACATGATTTTACCTACCACATGGCATATATTATGTGTGTGGAAATGCAGCTTACAAATTGGTACCGCCTGGAGCATCAGGCCAGTGTACCATAGCCAGGCTGACACCTGCCATGTTCATAGTGCCACATGGTAAGGTAAACATAAACCTGGTGCCTAAACACACTTTGTATCGTAGAGCAGTAGACAATACACCGAGGCCTAATGGAAGACCACACCTGGTGTCCATGAGCATTCCAAATAAGATTTTTAGCTCCGCTTTTATATACCCTTTCATTACACAAATGTGGGATAAGCTAGTAGAAGCTACTGACTATCTGGATGATCAAATATGGGAGGTCCTGGGAATGTTAAATGAGACGAACCAAGTACAGGCTCAAATCATAGCGGTAGTGAACCAGCACACCCTAGTTCTGGATTATCTTACAGCAAAGGAAGGGGGAATGTGCCAAATTATCGGCCCAACCTGCTGTAATTACAAAGACCCACAAGGAAATTTCAAAGTAAGAGCAGGGATAGAAAAGGTAGCTGAAATGCGGGACAAATGGCTAAAGGAACATGAACAGAAGCAAGATGGCTGGTGGGAGACACCTTTTCATTTTTAAATCCTGCTAACTGGTTTAAGGGCATCAGTGGATGGCTAATGGGGCTTTTGCAAGGAGCCTTACAATTATTACTATTGGGAATAGGAATATATTTGCTATTTTTATGCTTTGTGAAATGTATAAATAAGATGCCTAGATGCCTTAATAGGGTAACTAAGACCACAGTTCATAGGCCAAGGAGAGGAGCAGAGCACATGATTCTGGTGAACAGACTTCCTTCACCCAATTGTGAGACAACACAAGTCTAGCAAGAATAGGGACACTTCCCTCCTACAGCCATCAGTTGGGGAATGGAGTGAAGAAACATTGCTAAGTCTCCCCGCACTGGGCGATGCCTTATGGGTCGCTTGAGATGGAAGGTACCCTCTGTAAGTTGCAGGAGGCAAGGTGGCTGCTCAGAGTCAAAGAAAGAAACAAAAAGAGGGGATTGTGAGAGTAACTACTTATACTATTACATTATGAAAAATAAAATTAAAGGTACATTTAAGGATATTTCAGCATGTAATATGTGGAAGGAGCCTAAGGGGGTTACACTACATTCTTCAGATGTTTCTTCTGTTGACTCTGGGTGATATAATCCTGTTCTCCAAGGGTTAAGATAAGATCACTCTGCCAGATCCTGTTCTCCATGTGTTAGACAAGATCATTCTACCAGATCCTGCTCCTCAAGATCCACAGGTTGAGCAAATGCCATTATGGCAGTTATTGTGATGTATTTAAATACTATAACTATAACTGGGTTGTACTAGTTTGGCTTGTCTAATAACTTGTAACATAACTAGAGGTATAAATAAAGCTGAACTTCTGGCCTACAAGCAGAGAACTGCTCTGAGGCAGGAGGACTCCATGTCTGACTCCTGTATCTGTTCTCTCCAGTATATACTGCTCAGACCTAATTTGGCAACCAGCAGGTGAACTATCGGGCTACCTTTCTGCTCTCCCAAAATTAATTGATTACTCCGACAGCCTTGGCAAAGGAAAGTACTGCTAAGGGACATTTCAGAGCAAGTTTTCTCATATGGATGTACAGTCATGGCCAAAAGTTTTGAGAATGATACAAATATTAATTTTTACAAAGTCTACTGCTTCAGTTTTTAAAATGGCAATTTGCATATACTCCAGAATGTTATAAAGAGTGATCAGCTTAACAGCAATTACTTGCAAAGTCAATATTTGCCTAGAAAATGAACTTTATCCCCCAAAACACATTTCAACATAATTTCAGCCCTGCCTTAAAAGGACCAGCTAACATCGTTTCAGTGATTGCTCCATTAACACAGGTGTGGGTGTTGATGAGGACAGGGCTGGAGATCAATCTGTCATGATTAAGTAAGAATGACACCACTGGACACTTTAAAAGGAGGCTGGTGCTTGGCATCATTGTTTCTCTTCTGTTAACCATGGTTATCTCTAAAGAAACACGTGCAGTCATCATTGCACTGCACAAAAATGGCCTAACAGGGAAGAGTATCGCAGCTAGAAAGATTGCACCTCAGTCAACAATCTATTGCATCATCAAGAACTTCAAGGAGAGAGGTTCCATTGTTGCCAAAAAGGCTCCAGGGCGCCCAAGAAAGACCAGCAAGCGACAGGACCGTCTCTTAAAAGTGTTTCAGCTGCGGGATAGGGCTACCAGCAGTGCAGAGCTTGCTCAGGAATGGCAGCAGGCAGTTGTGAGTGCATCTGCACGCACTGTGAGGCGGAGACTCTTGGAGCAAGGCCTGGTCTCAAGGAGGGCAGCAAAGAAGCCACTTCTCTCCAGAAAAAACATCAGGGACAGACTGATATTCTGCAAAAGGTACAGGGAGTGGACTGCTGAGGACTGGGGTAAAGTCATTTTCTCTGATGAATCCCCTTTTCGATTGTTTGGGACATCTGGAAAACAGCTTATTCGGAGAAGACGAGGTAAGCGCTACCACCAGTCTTGTCTCATGCCAACTGTAAAGCATCCTGAAACCATTCATGTGTGGGGTTGCTTCTCAGCCAAGGGAATTGGCTCTCTCACAGTCTTGCCTAAAAACATAGCCATGAATAAAGAATGGTACCAGAATGTCCTCTGAGAGCAACTTCTCCCAACCGTCCAAGAGCAGTTTGGCGATCAACAATGCCTTTTCCAGCATGATGGAGCACCTTGCCATAAAGCAAAGGTGATAACTAAATGGCTCAGGGAACAAAACATAGAGATTTTGGGTCCATGGCCTGGAAACTCCCCAGATCTTAATCCCATTGAGAACTTGTGGTCAATCATCAAGAGACGGGTGGACAAACAAAAACCTACAAATTCTGACAAAATGCAAGCATTGATTGTGCAAGAATGGACTGCTATCAGTCAGGATTTGGTCCAGAAGTTGATTGAGAGCATGCCAGGGAGAATTGCAGAGGTCCTGAAGAAGAAGGGTCAACACTGCAAATATTGACTTGCTGCATTAACTCATTCTAACTGTCAATATAAGCTTTTGTTACTCATAATATGATTGCAATTATATTTCTGTATGTGATAAAAACATCTGACAAACACACATAAAAACCAGAGGGCAGCAGATCATGTGAAAATATAATATTTGTGTCATTCTCAAAACTTTTGGCCATGACTGTACAAGTTCTCTAAATAAAGTATATTAAAAAAAATGTTCCCTATCACTATCCCTCTGTCCCTACACATTATAAGAAAAATAAATTAATTAATTAACTTTCATCTAAAACAAGGAGAAGACTGATCAGAGATGCAGCCAAAAGGCCCATGATCACTCTGGATGAACTGCAGAGATCTACAGCTGAGGTGGGAGAGTCTGTCCATAGGACAACAATCAGTCTAACACTTCACAAATCTGGCCTTTATGGAAGAGTGGCAAGAAGAATGCCATTTCTCAAAGATATCCATAAAAAGTCTCGTTTACAGTTTGTCACAAGCCACCTGGGAGACACACCAAACATGTGGAAGAAGGTGCTCTGGTCAGATGAAACCAAAATCCAACTTTTTGGAAACAATGCAAAACGATATGTTTGGCATAAAAGCAACACAGCTCATCACCCTGAACACACCATTCCCACTGTCAAACATGGTGGTGGCAGCATCATGGTTTGGGCCTGCTTTTCATCAGCAGGGACGGGGAAGATGGTTAAAATTGATGGGAAGATGGATGGAGCCAAATACAGGATAATTCTGGATGAAAACCTGTTGGAGTCTGCAAAAGATCTGAGACTAGGACGGAGATTTATCTTCCAACAAGACAATGATAACAAACATAAAGCAAAATCTACAATGGAATGGTTAAAAATAAACGTATCCAGGTCTTAGAATGGCCAAGTCAAAGTCCAGACCTGAATCCAATTGAGAATATGTGGAAAGAGCTTAAAACTGCTGTTAACAAATGCTCTCCATCCGAACTCAAAGAACTCAAGCTGTTTTGCAAGGAAGAATGGGCAAGAATTTCAGTCTCTAGATGTGCAAAACTGATAGAGACATACCCCAAGCGACTTGCAGCTGTAATCGCAGCAAAAGGTGGCGCAACAAAGTATTAACGCAAGGGGGCCAAATAATTTTGCACGCCCCACTTTTCAGTTTTATTATTACAAAAAAAGCTTAAATGATCCAATAAATTTCGTTCCACTTCACAATTGTGACCCACTTGTTTGGTGATTCTTCACCAAAAATTTAAAATGTTATATCTTTTTGTTTGAAGCCTGAAATGTGGCAAAAGCCCTGGAATAATATCCTAGAATTGCCACAAAAACCCCAGTTCATCAAATATGGAATATACTATTTTAATAAAGTATTGTAATATAGAATATCTACCTGGTGCTACCGTAGGAAGAGAGATAGGAGGTCATAATGAATGTAGCGCATGGGAGAGAGTGCAACTGCACAGCAGTAGGCACACCACGTGAATATGTGTGTGGCGTCCCTCTATAAAGCACGTGCTAGCCGTCATCGGAGGTTGGTGTGTGCACATTAGTGGGACAAGCGTGTCAGGCCTCACTTTGAGATCAGTGAGAGCCGATGCGCTCTGATGTGATCTGCCCACTAATGTAGTTGTATCTATGCTACAGCTCAATATGCATAATGGTATAGAGATAAGGAGGGGAAAAAAAAGAAGAGGAAAAAGAGAGAGATAAGACAAAGAAGGATGTAGACAAGACTAAGGGGAAAATATAGAAGATCATGTGGAAGATAAGAGGAAAAGTGGCCAGCTGATTAAACACGTAGGAGCGAGGGAGCCAGGACTCAGGAGCTCCTCCTGTCTTTTAAAGGGGGTATTTCACCTGTTTTTTACCTATATAACTAACAGCAGTGCCCCACAGAAGATTGCAGACACATCCCAGACATACCTGTGTGCACTTTGTATCTGTATTCCATGTTGAGAAAAAACACTTTTATTCTGCAGGAAAACAGCTCCCAAGTGCGCAGCTGAAAGTGAAACTAAAAACAGCTTTGTCTCTTGACTCGAATTCTGACAGCTATATCTTCTTATATACTGGATATAATGATATGATTGTGGTATCATTTGAAAGCTTGGAATGTTAGCTTTCAAAAAAGGTCAGAACCATTGCAGCCCTCCCCACTTCAGTCTGGTTTGTTGCAGCAGCAGCAGCAGCAGAGCTGGGCACTTGGGAGCTGTTTTCCTGCAGAATAAAAATGCTTTTTCTCAACATGGAATACAGACACAAAGTGCACATAGGTATGTCTGGGATGTGTATGCAATCTTCTGTGGGGCACTGCTGTTAGTTATATAGGTGAAAAACAGGTGAAAGACTCCCTGTAAGCCGGCCGCTGCTGTACTGTGAGGAGGTACAGGGCGCATGATACTTCCAAAGTGTAGAGGGCACTGTCTGCTTAGCGGCTCTCCTGAACTACAATTCTTAATTACTGCTGTCACTGATGCTGCAGTGCTGATGGTGGCCTTAACATGCCTCCCCTGGGCAATTCTAACATTGCACAAACTCTCAGGGGTCATAGAACGAGGGACCCTTGAGCACCATAAAGCAGAAGATTCCTGGCGCCCTTCCCCCACACAGCACCACAGTCTGGTAGCTGCAGCACTTGTCTGAGTTCTCCCAGACCTGGATTACAGTGAAGTTATGTCCAGAGACTAACATCCCCAAGTAGGTGCATATGTACTAAACAAGTGTACAGTATGTGTAACTGTTTATAAACTGTGTGTAGGTGAGCGCATCTATCTGCCTATCCAGTCTGTCTCCTATCTATCTATCTATCTATCTATCTATCTATCTATCTATCTACCTACCGTATTTTTCACTTTATAAGATGCACTTTTTTCCCGCAAAATGAGGGGAAAAGGTCAGTGCGTCTTATAGAGCAAATGTGCCAAAATCATGGTGGCCAGTGCATTGCAGAAGATGTGTTGGTCGGCCGGCAGCAGCAAGCTGTAGTGCAGGGTGGGCGGCAGGGACAGTGAGGCACGCTGTGGTGCAGGGTGGGCGGCAGGGACAGTGAGGCAAGCTGTAGTGCAGGGTGGGCGGCAGGGACAGTGAGGCACGCTGTATTGCAGGGCGGGCGGCAGGGACAATGAGGCATGCTGTAGTGCGGGGTGGGCGGCAGGGACAGTGAGGCATGCTGTAGTGCGGGGCAGGCGGCAGGGACAGTGAGGCATGCTGTAGTGCAGGGTGGGCGGCAGGGACAGTGAGGCATGCGGTAGTGCAGGGCGGGTGGCATGGACAGTGAGGCATGCTGTAGTGCGGGGTGGGCGGCAGGTACCTTGAGGCATGCTGTGGTGCGGGGCGGGTGGCAGGGAGAGTGAGGCATGCTGTAGTGCGGGGCGGGCGGCAGGGGACAGTAAGGCATGTTGCAGTGTGGGGTGGGCGGCAGGAACAGTGAGGTATGCTGTAGTGCGGGGTGGGTGGCGTGGGCAACAAGGCATTGTGTAATGCGGGGTGGGCGGCAGGTATAGTGAGGCATGCTGTAGTGCGGGACGGGCAGCAGGGACAGTGAGGCATGCTGTAGTGTGGGGCGGGCGGCAGAGACAGTGAGGCATGCTTTTATACACTTAATTTGTGTATAAAAGTTAAATAAAATATAGAAAAATTCAAATCACTCCCTATCTACATATTAAAAACAAACAATGTCCAAAAAACACCCGTAAGGTTAAAATATGAATGTATTTAATCCATATGGTGAATGCCATAACGAAAAAAAAAATCAAAATGGCCAATTCACCATTTTTTAGTTGCTTCACATCGCGATCCATATTACCAGCACACTCCTTTTACCCTTATCAGATTACGCCGCTGAGGAAGGTCCATCTGGACCAAAACATTCAGGTAATGCTTTTAAAGGGACTACCATTATACTTACTAATGGATCAGAGTCATTGATGTCAAACTTGTAATAAATTTAAATTGCATAATTGAATTGAGTGCAGCGATTTATCTGTTTACTGGACACTGTGACCTCCTTGTCACGTTTCGCTGGCACCGATATCTCCTTGAGAGTGCAGACCCCAATTATATTTAACTATTCTTGTCCGCAGACACGGACAACAAAAGGCATTTTTTGTTATAGTGCTGGCCATGTGCGGTCCGCAAAATACGGAACGCACATGGCCGGTGTGCGAATCCGCAATTTGTCGACCGCAAAACTGTTGTGGACGTGTGAATGAACCCTAAATGTGGTATCACTGTAATCATACTGACCCGGAGAATGGAGGGAACACACATGTTCACATATTTGATTTCATTTACGGAATCAACGAAATGTGACTGTGTTGTTAGCCCAGTATTACAAAATTTGGGGCCCCACTTTGATTTTGCCCAGGGCTACATTTTGTCTAAAACCGGCCCTGTATATATGTTATGTATTTGTAGTATACGTTCCTTTGTATGTACCATATCATTTTGTGAATGGTTATCCTTATTGATATACATATATCACAGTCAACACATTAACCAAATCCCATCTCTTCATGTCCTGACTAAAGAATGTACTACTACGTATAACCTGGAAACACCAGAAGAATATTCAAGTTTATTATTATTTGATTTTGAACTTAATTTTCTATTTTCGTTTATTTTCTGGGCCCTGGTTGATACTGATGTGTATTTCTGTATTATATTTTTTTGTGCTACAGTTTGATAGAGGCCAAGAGGCTGAAACGTCACATGTTATGTACAGCCGTTATGTACATCTCCAATAAACCTTTTTTCGAAACTTGCAACCCTATTGCTGGAGTATATTCGTCTGACACAATTGGGGTGGGAACCTGTCTCTCAGCATCTCAAAAGCAGAGTGCCATGAAGTTGATCTCCATATCCTGTGTAATGGGCAGTGGATGTGGACCCACTGTACCAACTAATCAGTTTGATTTTGGACTATTGCTAAGTGCGTTATACTGGTGATGCCCTGGTTTTTCACCCTTTAACCCCTATACAATGATCTAGCTTTCGCTGCAGGGGACCCAACAAGCTGCTACCTTTTGGATTAGTTTCCATGAGTGTAGGTGGCAGCTGACCCAGGGGGGTCAGAGACACTGTTGCGAAGCACCCAGGGCTCAGGCAATACCCGTAGTCAGTAAAAATTAGAGATCAGGGCAGACAGAGTCCGTGCAATTCTGTGAAACTAATCCAAGGTCAGATCAGGCAGCAAAGGATCAGTACGTTAGACTTTTGAACTGCATTTCTGAAAAATCATGTAAAACGGCATGCAGCACCATTACACTGTGAGAATTAGCAAACAAAACCATGAGGGAGGAAAAAGAAGGATGCTCACGTGAAACTAGGAGGAGGGGGGGCTTGCCCTCAATGGCCGACAGAGTAGATCATCCGTTTAGGGGGGCAACAGACAGGAATGAGCTTCTGCAAAATGAGCAAAACTTCATTATTCTGTGAATTTATAATCTGGCAGGAAGCTGTGCTGAAACTACAACTAGCGACAGTATAACTAGATTATAGGGAGAGAATAGGTGATAGAGAGGGACAGTATAAGAAAATTGTAGGGAGAGAAAAAGTGATAGGAAATAAAGTATACGAAGATTATAGGGAGAGAATATTTGGGAATTAGAAGTATAATCAGAGGAGGCAGTGAAAACTTGCCACTATCTGGTGTACTGTCAGCTTATTTTCTGGCAACTTCATCCCAGCATCTGGTTAGATGTCTCGTATAATAACTTTTTCACTGTAAAAATATTGCAAGAGTTGAAGAGGTTGTGTGGTCCCAAAATCAAAATTCTTTTTATGTGCTCCTCACCATCCATACATATGCCACCTATACCTGTTTTTCATGTCTGAGCTTTCCTTCCCCCCTGGAAGACATCACATTATCCTGGCAGATGTTTACATTCTCCCCTTCTTGTTTTGTTGAATACATAACTTTATTGATACACAAGCCTGGCTGCACTACGCAGTGATGAGTCACAGGCTGGACACGCCCCCCACACTGCTCTGTCTGCAGCAGCTACTCTCACTACAACATCTGTGTTCATGTTACTACACCCAGACATGAATCTACTTCTCACTCAGTGTCTAAATCCCATCACTGAAAGTGAATAGGCTCTTCCCAAACTGTCTCCAGAGTGTAATAAACAGCTGGAAGCAGCAAGCACATCCAATCACATCTGTATCTAATCCTATCCTATATGTGTGTCTGATACACAGCCTGGGGGGTGCGATGCTGCCTGCTGACGTGTGTATCTAATCCCATCTTGTATGATATAGCCTGCTGAGCTGTGTATCTAATCCTATTGTGTATGATCCTGCATGCTGAGTTATGTATCTAATCCTATTGTGTATGATCCTACCTGCTGAGCTGTGTATCTAAACCCTTATACACACGACCATATCCATTTTGCGATCCACATTTTTTGCAGTCCCATTGAGTTCTATGAATTTGAGGACCTAATTTTGAGGACCAGAATAGGACATGTTCTATCTGTACTGGAACTGACATACGGATGTAGAAAACACACTGACGTCCATGTGCTTTCCACATCCGTATATCAGTTCTGCAAAATATAGAACATGCCCTATTCTGGCCCTCATAATGCAGATCTAAAACCCATAGAACTCAATGGGACTGCAAAAAAATGTGAATCAGTAACCTTATTAAGTGGATCCGTGACTTGCAGACTGTAAAACAGATATGGTTCTGTGCATGAGCACTTATACTGAGCGCCCATAACAGTGACATCCACAGTGCTCCCATAACAGTGATATCCACAGCAGTCCCATAACAGTGACAGTCACAGTGCCCCCATAACAGTGACCTCCACAGTGACCCATAACAGTGACCTCCACAGCGCCCCCATAACAGTGACCTCCACAGCGCCCCCATAACAGTGACATCCACAGTGCCACCATAACAGTGACATCAACAGCACCCCCATAACAGTGACATCCACACTGCCCCCATAACAATGACATCCACAGCACCCCCATAACAGTGACATCCACAGTGCCCCCATAACAGTGACAACCACAGTGCTCCCTATTTGCCATCCAGTGCCCCCATTGTGCTATCCAGTGCCTCCATTGCCATCCTCATGTGCCATCCAGTGCCCCTTGTGTACCAGCCAGTGCCCCCATTGCCATCCACAATGCCCCTCATGTATGCCCTCATTGCCATCCAGTGCCCCCTTTGCCATCTACAGTGCCCATTGTGTGCCATCCAGTGTCTCCTTTGTCATCCACAGGGGTCCTCATGTGCCCCTTTTGGCATCCACAGTGCCCCTCATTTGCTCCTTTACCATCCACAGTGCCCCTCATGGGCCCCTTTTTTTCATTAACAGTGCCCCTCATTTGCCATCCATAGTGCCCTAATGACCTGTAAAACATAGCTATTAGCCGCTGTGGCTGATCGCTATGCTGAGACTCATACACAGCGCTTACATTGTGCTGTGTATCAGTCAGTTTTTATAGAAGCCTGTGCACTGAAAAGATGGCTGGGTCCTGGCACATGCGCAGTAGTGTGCATGAGTCGGGCCCTGAGAACATGTGATGATGCAGTGTGTTTTTAACCCTTTCACGCCCAGCGCCGTTATAGTATGGCGCTGGGCACGTCTTTAACCCCTTTGCGCCCGTGTCATAATAGTATGGCGCTGGGCGCATGTTTAAAGATGGCGCCCGCTCCTGAGCAGAGCGGGTGTCATGGCCGCCGGTGAGCTGCTGTTTTATACAGAAGTCACCCTCGGCTGATGTCTGCGACCGGCAGTAATGCCGATCGCGGACATTTAACCCCTCGGATGCCGCGGTCAATCCTGACCACAGCACTTAAGCGCGGCAAACACCAGAAGCACTCTTTTCCGGTGTTGCTCTGGCTCCCCCGTGTGGCAAACGGAGGAGCCGGAGCGTGCCTGCAACAGCCCCTGTCATAGTGAATGACAGGAGGCTGCTGCATAGGCTTTCCTATGGAGCACTTCTGTGTGGTGTACTATAAAAAAAGTGTAAAACAAATTAAATAAGTAAAGTTTAAAAATTAAAAAAAAACGTAAAAGTTCAAATCACCCCCCTTTCCCCAAAATAAAAATAAAAGTTTTCAAAAAATAAAAAATACACATCATAGGTATCGCCATGTGTGAAAACGCCCATATTATAAAAATATAAAAATTTCTTTCCCATACGGAAAACAGCGAAACAGCAAATGGCCGATTTGCCATTTTTTGTCGCTTTTTTGTCTAAAAAAATTAAATAAAGTGATTAAAAAATCATACACACATCAGAATAGTATCATTGAAAGGTTCAGATCGCCCTGCAAAAAATGAGCCCCCATACAGCTCCGCACACATAAATACCAAAAAGTTATAGGGGTCAAAATATGGCGACCAAAAAAAAAATTCCAACTTTATAATTATTTTATCACTGTCAAAATGCAAGAAAAACTATACATATTAGATATCGCCGGATTCGTACTAACCTGTAGAATGAAATTAAAACCCGTAAAACTGTGGTGGAATTGCGTTTTTTTTGCAATTTCACCCGGTTAGGAATTTTGTTTCCCTCTTCCCACTACATCATATGCAATATTAAATGGTGGCGTTGGAAAGTACAACGTGTCGTGCAAAAAACAAGCCGTCATACAACTTTATGAACAGAAAAATAAAAAAAGTTATGGCTGTGAAGGCAGGGAGCGCAAAACGAAAACGTAAAAACAAATAAACCTCCGGGAGTGAAAGGGTTAAACACACTGTTGGTTAACCCCTTAATGACCAGGCCATTTTGCACCTTCGTGACCAGGCTTGTTTTTGAGAATCTGACATGTATCACTTATGGTAATAACTTTGGAAACACTTACTTATCCAAGCCATTCTAAGATTGTTTTCTCGTGACACATTGTACTTCATGACAGTCATAAGTTTGAGTCAATATATTTCATCTTTATGAAAAAAATCTCAAATTTACAAAAAATTTTGAAAAATTCGCAATTTTAAAAATTTCAATTTCTCTGCTTTTAAAACAGAAAGTGATACCTCATAAAATATTTATTATTTAACATTCCCCATATGTTTGCTTTATGTTGGCATCATTTTGTAAATATCATTTTATTTTTTGGGACATTAGAAGGAATTTTAGAAGCAATTCTTAAAGTTTTTAAGAAAATTTACAAAACCCACTTTTTAAGGACAAGTTCAGGTCTGAAGTCACTTTGTGGGGCTTACATAGTAGAAACCAATTTTGGAAACTACACCCCTCAGGTTACTCAAAACTGATTTTACAAACTTTGTTAATTCCACACCATGTCCCATTTGAAGCCCCCCAATTGCACCCTACAGTAGAAACAATCAAAAAGTGATCCCATTTTGGAAACTACAGGAAAAGATGACAGTTTTATTGGTAGTATTTTGGGGGAAATATGATTTTTCATCGCTCTATATTAAGTTTTTTGTGAGGCAAGGTAATCAAAAAATGGATGTGTTGGCATGTATTTTATTTTTGTTTTTTTACATCTGACAGGTTAAATCATGTGCTATTTTTTATAGAGCAGGTTGTTACCGATGCAATGATATCAAATATGTATACTTTGTTTCAGTTTTACATAATAAAAAAGGACTTTTGAAAAAAAATTGTTTTTGTGTCTCCATTTTCTGATATTTTTTTTATTTTTCTGTCGATCGTCTTGTGCAGAGGCTTGTTTTTTGCAGGAAGAGCTGACCTTTTTATTGGTACCATTTTTAGGTACATATGATTTTTTTAATCATTCATTATTACACTTTTTGGGGCAAGGTGACACAAAAATTGGTAATTTTGGCACAGTTTTTATTTATTCATTTTTACTGCGTTCACCTGAGGGGTGAGGTCATGTGATCTTTTTATAAATCTGGTCATTAGTGATGCGGCGATACCTAATATGTGTACTTTTTCTTATTTATTTAACTTTTACACAATAATAGCATTTTTGAAACAAAAAAATAATGTTTTAGTGTCTCCATAGTCTGAGAGCCATAGCTTTTTTATTTTTTGGCCGATTGTCTTAGGTAGGGTCTCATTTTTTGCGGGATGAGGTGACGGTTTGATTGGTTCTATTTTGGGGGGCATACGCCCTTTTGATCGCTTGGTGTGACACTTTTTGTAATGGTAGTTTAAGGACTAATGATAGATCCCATGAAGGAACAGGTTTATGAAAGGTAGATAGCTTTGCTCCAACACTGAACCAGTTTCACGAAACTTGGCAAGCAGTTTGCTAACTGTAGCATGGGAGATGGGTGGTCTCGTAGGGTGTCTTGCATTGAAATCTGCTGCAATGACCCGGGTACTGCGTTCACCAGACATGAACACAATTTCTAGCCGCTCCTCACGTGTTAATCTCTGCGACATGTCAATGGCTGTAAACAAAGAGAAGCTTGTAAATAACTCATGAAAGAATAAAGTTACGTTAAAACCAAGCAAACCATTGTTTTTCTTGTGAAATTCTCAATAAGTTTGATGTGTCACATGACCCTCTTCCCATTGAAAAAAATAAAGTTGGAACCAAAATGGCCGCCTTCAAAATGGCCGCCATGGTCACTACCCATCTTGAAAAGTTTTCCCCCTCCCATATACTAATGCGCCACAAACAGGAAGTTAATATCACCAAGCATTCCCATTTTATTTAGGTGTATCCATATAAATGGCCCACCTTGTAGAGGCACACGAGCAAGCTCTGTCCAAGAGGCAGCGGTAGATCTAGTAGAATGGGCTCTTATGTTAAGAGGAGAATCTAATCCTTCCAAAACATAGCATTCTTTTATCGTATCCCTGATCCAACATGCAAGAGTTGACTTTGTGGCTTTTTTGCCCAAGGTTTTGGAGGCGAAATGAAGAAAAAAGGTCTTAGAAGACCTATGGACTCTGGTTCTTTCTAAATAAACAATGTGTGCCCTTCTTACATCTAGCAGATGAGAAGATGGGGAAGAAGAATCCTCTGAAGAAAACACAGGAAAAATGATCTCCTTATTTATATTGGATTCTGTAGGAACTTTAGGTAAGAAACCTGCCATCGTCCTTAAGATGACGCAATCAGGGAGAATTTTTAAATACGGCTCTTTTTGGGATAACGCTTGCAGCTCACCAATCCTCTTTGCTGAGGTAATCGCAACAAAAAAACAAAAGGACTTTATAGGAAATATACTTTAGGTCCACATTCTCCAAGGGCTCAAAGGGAGGAAGAGACAAATGTTTAGGGACTAATGATAGATCCCATGAAGGAACAGGTTTATGAAAGGTAGATAGCTTTGCTGCAGCAAGATCCACCTTTGGAGTTATATCCCAGAATGAGACATCTTTAGGTCACAATTTATATGTGCTTCTGAATCTGCTATTTAGTTCCATATGCTGCATTCTTGTTTTTCCCAATGCAATTTGAACCATTCAGATAGCAGGGGATGAATAGGAAACACTTTTTCTTTTGAAGCAGGAAAATAATTAAGACGTTTTCTCTTAGACCTCTCAAAATAATCCTTCTCAGACTCTACCATAACTGCTTTCAGAAGAGAAGAAACCTTATCCTTGAACAGGAGATAATAATCTTCTGCAGATCCCACATCTGAATCTGAATCCGTGACCCATTAATCATCTGAGGGATCACTAGAAACCGTAGAGGTGTAAGAAACATCCGATTTCTGCCTAGACTTTTTATCAGATTTTTTCTGAGAGGTTTTTCTTTTAAAGGTTTCATCCAGCTTGTTTTAAAACCAGGATAAAAATTAGAAGCTTGAGACTGCAAAGAGGACTCCTGAAGCTGAGCACATAGATCACAAAATAAGGTAATAACCCTTCTCAGGGAGGCGCTGTTCACACACAGAACATAAATCATTTCTTGATTTTCTCTTTATTTTGCCCTGATGCCTGAAAGAGAAAGACATCTAAAATATATATATGAACTAGCTGAAGGACCCGGCTTCGCCCGGGTATATTTAATTTATTTCTTTTACTGTTTGTGTGTGTCGTTAAAAGATATCGAGAGTGCCCTCTACAGTGCCGGCCCATTTAACAGTGACCTCTACACCGGCCCGCCCCTTTAACAGTGACCTCTACAGCGGCCAGCCCCTTTAACAGAGACCTCTACAGCGACCCGCCCCTTTAACAGAGACCTCTACAGCGTCCTGCCCCTTTAACAGTGACCTCTACAGCAGCCCGCCCCTTTAACAGTGACCTCTACAGCTGCCTGCCCCTTAAACAGTGACCTCTATAGCAGCCCGCCCCTTTAACAGTGACCTCTACAGCAGCCCGCCCCTTTAACAGTGACCTCTACAGCAGCCCGCCCCTTTACAACAGCCTGCCCCTTCAACAGTGACCTCTACAGCAGCCCGCCCCTTTAACAGTGACCTCTACAGCAGCCCGCCCCTTTAACAGTGATCTCTACAGCAGCCTGCCCCTTTAACAGTGACCTCTACAGCAGCCCGCCCCTTTAACTGTGACCTCCACATCAGCTAGAGTGGCCACTGTCTTCACCCCAGAAAGCCAGACCTCACCGGCCATTCCCCCAAACGTGAAACAGCGCTCCCAGTCCCCATGAAGACACATCACTAAACATGAGGCCACGCCCCCCCTGGCTCCGTGAAGACATGGAGGAGAAGCTGTCTGAGTGTGAGCTACTGAAAGGGTGGACATCCCTGTGTCTGTCCAGGCACTGCGTCGGACGGAGAACAGGTAGCCAGAAAACTGGACTGTCCAGCCTAAAGGCGGACATCTGTCCACCCCAACATCAGCCTGCCCCTAGGGTGGCCAGAGGTCTTGTTTTAGGCTGGACGGTCTGGATGGACACAGCAGCAGCACTCTCAGCAGCAGCACTGTGCAGTCTGAGCAATGAGCTGCAGGGAGAAAGTCACCCTCCCCCCACCCCTGCAGCAGACAGAAGGTGATTTTTACCAATATTTTTAATCCCGGTCAAATGCAGCATGGAAGGGGCGTGGCCTGACTGAGTCAGGGGCGTGACTTAGTGGGATCTGGGGGTGGTGATTTTAAGTCCTTCTTTTGACGGTTGCTGGAATTACAGGTCAATGCCATAGTAATTTAGGAGGAAGGTGGGTAGCAGTGGAAGAAAACATCTTTTATTACTACTGAACAGTAAATATGTAAAATTTACATTATATGAGGTAATAATTGATGATGAGTTAGTCTAAAACATAAGTTATAGTTATGGTAACCGGGAATACCCATTTACCATTGTCATCCATAGTGCTCTGCCTCTTTAATGCAGACCTAAAGCAGTGAACTGGCTAGGTTGTCATAGATACCTGATGTGAGCCTGTGAGCTTCCATACCTCCCAACCGTCCCGGATCCAGCGGGACAGTCCCGGATTGCAGTGGCAGTCCCGCTGTCCCGGTACGGGGGAGGTATGTCCCGGTCTCTGGCAGCTGTCTCTGCGTCCATAGGACGCAGAGACACTTGCCTGTTGCAGGAAGGAGCAGACAGCCGGAATCGGCTATCTGCTTCTTCCATCCTCCCTCCTGTCCCCCCTGCAGCTCCCCGTACCTTTCATCCATGCATCGGGTCTCGGCGGGGGGGCGGGGGCGGCCGTCAGCATTGGCTCCGCCCCCTTCAGACACGAGCAGAAGATCTTCCTGCTGGTGATGCTGGCCCTGCTGCTAGGAAAAAGGTAAGTGTAATACTTTTATTTTTTTAACTTTCTGAGAACTGTGTTTATTATCCCTGGACTGTGACATCAATGTTAATCCCTGGACTGTGACACCACTGTGTTTATTATCCCTGTACTGTGACATCACTGTGTTTTATTATCCCTGGACTGTGACATCACTGTGTTTATTATCCCTGGACTGTGACATCACTGTCTTTATTATCCCTGGACTGTGACATCACTGTCTTTATTATCCCTGGACTGTGATATCAATGTTTATTATCCCTGGACTGTGACATCACTGTGTTTATTATCCCTGGACTGTGACATCACTATGTTTATTATCCCTGGACTGTGACATCACTGTGTTTATTATCCCTGGACTGTGACATCAATGTTTATTATCCCTGTACTGTGACACCACTGTGTTTATTATCCCTGTACGGTGACATCACTGTGTTTATTATCCCTGTACGGTGACATCCAGTTTATTATCCCTGGACTATGACATCACTGTGTTTATTATCCATGTACTGTGACATCACTGTGTTTATTATCCCTGTACTGTGACATCACTGTGTTTATTATCCCTGTATGGTGACATCACTGTCTTTATTATTCCTGGACTGTGACATCACTGTCTTTATTATCCCTGAACTGTGACATCACTGTGTTTATTATCCCTGGACTGTGACATCACTGTGTTTATTATCCATGTACTGTGACATCACTGTGTTTATTATCTCTGTACTGTGACATCACTGTGTTTATTATGCCTGTACGGTGACATCACTGTGTTTATTATCCCTGTACTGTGACATCACTGTGTGTATTATCCCTGGACTGTGACATCACTGTGTGTATTATCCCTGGACTGTGACATCACTGTGTGTATTATCCCTGTACGGTGACATCACTGTGTTTATTATCCCTGTACGGTGACATCACTGTGTTTATTATCTCTGTACTGTGACATCACTGTGTGTATTATCCCTGGACTTTGACATCACTGTGTTTATTATCCCTGTACTGTGACATCACTGTCTTTATTATCCCTGAACTGTGACATCACTGTGTTTATTATCCCTGGACTGTGACATCACTGTGTGTATTATCCCTGGACTGTGACATCACTGTGTTTATTATCTCTGTACTGTGACATCACTGTGTTTATTATCCCTGTACGGTGACATCACTGTGTTTATTATCCCTGGACTGTGACATCACTGTGTGTATTATCCCTGGACTGTGACATCACTGTGTGTATTATCCCTGGACTGTGACATCACTGTATTTATTATCCCTGTACGGTGACATCACTGTGTTTATTATCTCTGTACTGTGACATCACTGTGTGTATTATCTCTGTACTGTGACATCACTGTGTTTATTATTCCTGTACTGTGACATCAATGTGTTTATTATCCCTGTACGGTGACATCACTGTGTTTATTATCCCTGGACTGTGACATCACTGTCTTTATTATCCCTGGACTGTGACATCAATGTTTATTATCCCTGGACTGTGACATCACTGTGTTTATTATCCCTGGACTGTGACATCACTGTGTTTATTATCCCTGGACTGTGACATCACTGTGTTTATTATCCCTGGACTGTGACATCACTGTGTTTATTATCCCTGTACGGTGACATCACTGTGTTTATTATCCCTGTACGGTGACATCACTGTGTGTATTATCCCTGTACTGTGACATCACTGTGTTTATTATCCCTGTACTGTGACATCACTGTGTGTATTATCCCTGTACGGTGACATCACTGTGTTTATTATCTCTGTACTGTGACATCACTGTGTGTATTATCTCTGTACTGTGACATCAATGTGTTTATTATCCCTGTACGGTGACATCACTGTGTTTATTATCCCTTTACAGTGACATCGCTGTGTGTATTATCCCAGTGCAGGAAGAGGTAAGTGGTCTGTGTTTGTGTGTTTGTTTTCTATTTTTCAGGGTCGTGAATGCAGAGGACTACGTCGGATTCGGTGGACTACGTCGGACCAGCTTTTTTTTTTTTTTTTTTTTTTAATAAAATGGTCAAACAGGGGTCTGGGGGAGTGTTTATTTCAATAAAATGTTTTATACTTGTGTGTGTGTATTTTTTTTTTTACAATACTACAGTTTTAGTAATTATGGCTATCTATAGACGGCCCTGATTACTAATACTGGGCTTAGTGCTTGCCGGTATGGCAGGCCAGCACTAACCCCAACATCTATTACCTCGGCACCCACCACCACCAGGGGTGCCGGGAAGAGCCGGGTACCCGCAGGACCGGACCTTCTAAATTGAGGGTCTGGCTCTGGGGCGGCTGCAGGCTGGTACCATTAGGCTGGGAAGGGCCAATAACTGTGTCCCTTCCCACCCTGGTAGTGCCAGGCTGCCGCTGCTGGTTGTATTTGGCTGGCGAAGGAAAAAAGGGGGGAATAATTATTTAATTATTTTTGTAAAAAAATGACTCCCAGCGCCGGACATGTACGGCGCAAAAAGCTGGGACACAAGTCCCAGCAGTGTACATGTACGGCGCTCTGATCGGGCGGGCGCAGGAGCTGCGCCCGCCCGATCAGCGGCGGGGGTCTGGCTGTGCCCAGGTGCCGGACCCCTGCTGAATGCGCCAGCATCGGTGAAAACACAGATGCCGGCGCATTAACCCTTCATGTGCCGCGGTCAGCGCTGACCGCGGCACATGTGGTGTGCGGGAGTTCATGCATTCAGGATGGCGAGCGGGTGACAGCGACCCGATGGCTCCGATAGCAGCCCGATGCCTTCCTTAGGCATCGTGGCTGCTATCCCTGCGTGCCTGTGCGATCCAGCCCCCTGGATCGCACAGGAAGCAGGCTGTAAGTGTATTACACTGAGTAATACACTTACAGCCAATGCATTACAATACAAAAGTATTGTAATGCATTGTAAAGGGGATCAGACCCCCAAAAGTTAAATAAAGTGGAAAAAAAAGTTAAAAAATAAAGTTTCCTAAAAAAGTAACAATAAAAGTTTCAAGTAAAAAAAAACACGACATTTTTCCCAAAAAAAGTTAAAAAAATTTGTAAAAAAAAGGTAAAAAAAGAAAGATAAACATATTAGGTATCGCCGTGTCTGTATCGACCGACTCTATAAAAATATCATGTCATCCACCCCGCCAGGTGAACGCAGTAAAAAAAATAAATAAATGTGCCAAAAGGGTTAATTACTCTTACCGGTAATTGGTTTTTCCAATAACCTCCCCAACAGCACTGACAGGAGGGTGCTCCCTGCCTCCAGGACAGGAAACAACACGGAAGCTGAAGTTTAAAAGGGCCTCCTCCCCTTACCTCTCCAGTAATAACAGAGTACACGGACATGATGCAAGAAAAAAATTATATTAATCCAACCGGATAAAATAACAGAAAAACATTAATCATGGTGCAAGACATCAAAAAGGGTGGGAATCCCCAGTGCTGTTGGGGAGGTTATTGGAAAAACCAATTACTGGTAAGAGTAATTAACCCTTTTCCCCGGCACCTCCCCAACGGCACTGACAGGAGAATAGCAGAGAAAACATATCAGGGTGGGATAACAGCAGAAAGGATCCTTCTGCCAAACGATAAGTCCTGATTATGGACTACATTCAGTTTGTAGTGATTAAAGAAGGTCTAATCCGACCATACTGCAGCCTTGCATATTTATTCAATAGAGACAGCTGTATACTCTTGCTGTTTTATGTTTTGTGTGTCATTTAGCAGGTGCTGGGCTCTGCCTCTTACCCTGTGTTCTATTTGTTGCCTGGTGTGGCTGTCAGTCTCCCTGCACCTATCTGATATTAGGGCGGGAGCTCTGGCAGCATTTAGGTCTGACATTTCCACCCTTTAGTTGCCAGTGTTTAGTTTTTTCCTGCACCAGCGAACTTCTGCATTTATTGCCTGCTGTTGATATCCTGCTGTGTTCTGACCTCACCTTCGT
This sequence comes from Rhinella marina, assembly GCA_900303285.1. Lineage (NCBI taxonomy): Eukaryota > Metazoa > Chordata > Amphibia > Anura > Bufonidae > Rhinella > Rhinella marina. The sequence continues at coordinate 6,264 of ONZH01021592.1, read as the reverse complement.
CTCATCCTTTCGTGCTTCGTGACCTCCTATGATTGACCCCTGCTTCGTTCTTGGTCTCCGTTCTGATATATATCCTCTGTACCGCATACCTCCTGGTTGACCTCGGCTAAGTATTAACCTCCGCTTGCTTTTGCTGTTGGCCGAACGTTTCTTCCCGGTGTACTCGGACTGTTGATTTCCTTGTGTTCTCTGTCGTAGTTTTTGTCTTAGGCCCCTCCTCCCTATTCAGGTTAGGGACCGCCGTCTGGTTGTCCGCTAGGGCCTAGCCTAGTTGAGGCAAGTAGGCTGGGACAGGGGATTTGGGGTGAGATAGGGGTTGCCTATACCCCCTGCCTGACAGAAACACTGGCCGACAAAAGGTCCGAGTCCCTTATACGTCCTGCCACATTTATGCTACCCATGGAGGCCATGTCCGCTGTGGTCACTCAGGTCCAAGCCTGGACCAAGATGGTCTGGGATCTATCTACCCGCTTACAAGCCCAAGAAACCGCACAATTTACTGCTCCGGTTTCTCCTCCCACCACCCAGCTGGCGACCCCAGAACCCAAGACTGCACTACCTGACTTGTTCTCTGGGGACCATAAAAAGTTTTTTGCTTTTAAGGAGGGCTGTAAACTGTATTTTACTCTGCGCCCCCGTTCCTCTGGCACTGAGGAACAATGGGTGGGGATAGTTATGTCACTACTCCGGGGTGATCCCCAGAACTGGGCTTTTTCTTTGCCTTCTGACTCCCCTCTTCGTTTTTCCCTCGACGCTTTTTTTTCTGCCCTTGGTCAAATCTATGATGAGCCAGACCGCCCTGCCTACGCTGTCTCGCAGCTGCTCAACCTCAGTCAGGGCAGACAAATGGCTGAAGACTATTCTTCCAATTTCAGACAATATGCCACAGAGTCTGGTTGGAATGACCAGGCTCTGAAAGATTTGTTTATGACTGGTTTGTCTGATAATATTAAAGATCTTCTTTTAGCCCACCCCGAACCGAGGTCTTTGGATGAGGCCATGAATCTAGCCATCAGAGCTGATCGTCGGCTGAGGTCACGACGTCCACCCCGGGTGCCATGTGTTCATCCATCCGTTTCCAGCCAACCTGCAGTTTCCTCTGGCTCCGAACCAATGGAACTTGGTACCATGACCCCTAAACAGAGAAGGAAACACCGGTTAAGACATCATCTCTGCTTCTATTGTGGAAGTCCTGAACATCTACTCCACGCCTGCCTCAAGAAGCCTCAGCAGGAAAACTTCCGCTCCTAGGCAGTGTTCGGGAGGACTGTCTAGGAGCTCAGGTACTCCCTGTTGTATCTAAAATGTTCCTGCCCAGTACCATTGAATTTAAGTCGTCCTCTTGTACCGGGCAGGCCTTCTTGGATTCTGGTGCCGCGGCTAATTTTGTGGATTTTGGTTTCATTTCTCAGATATTACCTACTTTAGTTCCATTGTCTCCCCCCATTCAAGTCTCGGGGTAGACTCAACCCCTCTTGTCACAGGTTTAGTCCGTTTTTCCACCCCTGTTGTCAAATTGATTGTGGGTGCTATGCATGAGGAAAAATGCACCTTTTTGGTTATGAAGAATTTATCCGTTAATGTGATTCTTGGTTTACCATGGTTGCGTGAACACAACCCTGGATTGGTGTTCTCTTGAGTTGGTGAAATGGGGGTCACAATGTGGTAGTCATTTGACCCGCCTTTCTCTGAACTCCTCTTTCGTCTCTGATTCAGATCTCCCTATGTTCATTTCCGATTTTGCTGACGTGTTTTCTAAATCTCAGTCGCAGGTCCTACCGCCACACCCGGAGAATGACTGCAAAATTGATCTGCTCCCAGGTGCGAAACTACCCAAGGGTCGTATCTACAACCTGTCCATGCCGGAGAGGGAGTCTCTCAAGGCTTATATTGATGAAAGTCTGGCAATAGGACATATTCGACCCTCTGAGTCCCCCACTGGAGCTGGGTTTTTCTTTGTTGAAAAGAAGGATGGGGGACTCAGGCCATGTATTGATTATAGGGAGCTGAATAAAATTACTGTAAGGAATTCTTTTGCTCTTCCACTCATCCCGGACCTTCTCAATCAGGTCACTGGGCTAAATGGTTCTCCAAGCTCGATCTCAGGGGAGCCTACAATCTGGTCAGGATTCGTGAAGGTGATGAGTGGAAGACGGCATTTAACACTCCGTTAGGTCACTTTGAATATCTGGTAATGCCGTTTGGTTTGTGCAACGCACCCGCTGTGTTTCAGGGTTTCATGAATACCATTTTCCATGATTTGATCGGTACCTACATAGTGGTTTATCTTGATGACATCCTGGTATTTTCCCCTGACTTAGATTCTCATCATGAGCATGTACGTCAGGTTTTATCTCGTTTACGTACCCATCATTTGTTTGCGAAATTAGAGAAATGGATTTTCTGTGTCCAGAAAATATCATTTTTAAGCTATGTTATTACACCCACAGAGGTACAGATGTATCCGGGTAAGGTTCAGGCGATAACGGATTGGGTTCGACCCATTAACTTAAAAGCCTTACAGCGCTTTTTAGGTTTCGATAATTATTACAGAAACTTCATTCAAAACTTTTCTGTTATCGCCAAACCTCTCGCGGATCTTACCCAGAAAGGGGCAGAAGTCAGTAATTGATCCCCTGCTGCCGTTTCTGCTTTTGAGTCTCTGAAAGCTGCTTTTACTTCTGCCCCTGTTCTGATACAACCAGACTTATCTAAACCATTTATTGTTGAAGTTGATGCGTCTGAGGTCGGGGTTGGTGCAGTTCTATCTCAAGGACCACCAACACTCACCAATCTCCGACCTTGTGCTTATTTTTCTAGAAAATTCTCCTCCTCTGAACGCAATTATGATATTGGTAATCGTGAGTTGCTAGCCATCAAGTGGGCATTCGAGGTTTGGAGACACTTTCTGGAGGGGGCTCTGCATCAGGTGACTGTTATCACAGACCACAAGAATCTGGTTTACCTAGACAACGCCAAGCGTTTAAATTCTCGTCAGGCCAGATGGGCATTGTTTTTTTGCTCGATTTGATTTTGTGGTCACTTTTCGCCCTGGGTCGAAGAATATAAAGGCTGATGCTCTCTCCAGAAGTTTTGGGACCCCTGAGTATCTTGTTGCTGAACCAGGCAACATCCTACCGCCTGGTATTGTCATAGCTGCCGTCTCCTCTCACCTTTCGACCCAAATTATCTCTGAGCAAGGGTCAGCCCCAAAAGACCTTCCAGAAGGCAAGTTATTTGTTCCTTTGGAACTCCGCCAGAAAGTGTTAGAGGAGACTCATGCTTCTGTGTTGTCTGGGCATCCTGGGATTAAGAATACTCTTGATCTTTTGTTTGTTCATGCCTGCCAAGTTTGTGCCAGGGGAAAGAGCCCAAGGCAATGTCCTGAGGGTCCTCTTCTTCCCCTGTCAATTCCGTCAAAGCCATGGTCACACATTGCCATGGACTTCATAACCGATCTACCACCCTCTCAGGGGAATACTGTCATTTGGGTGGTGGTAGACCGGTTCTCCAAAATGGCTCATTTTGTGCCCCTCAAAAAGCTTCCCTCTGCGGAAGAACTGTCTGTTCTATTTATGTCACACATTGTTCGTTTACATGGTCTTCCTGTGGACATAGTGTCAGATAGGGGTGTACAGTTTGTCGCAAAATTTTGGCGAATTTTTTGTAAAAAATTAGAAGTCAATTTGTCATTTTCCTCTGCCTTCCATCCACAATCTAACGGTCAAACAGAACGAATGAACCAGGAACTCATACAGTATCTCCGTTTGTTTCTGATTCTCAGCATCTATGGTCTAATTTTATTTCTTTTGCAGAATTTGCCATAAATAACCGCACTAATTCTTCCACTCAAACTTCACCTTTCTTTTGTAACTATGGTTTTCATCCCAGGTTTTCTTTTTCTCCTCCTACTGTTGGGGGGGGGGCTTAACTTGCCCTTTTCAGTCGGTCACTCCAGATTAATTAGAACACGGGTGCACTCGGTAGTAAAGAACGAGAGACAGACTCAGTGCTCAGTATCAAGTTCTCAGCTCGTGCTCTCTGCGCCCACCAGAAGCCTCTGAGCCTCCTCCTTTATTATCACAAATATTTATTCATTACACCAAAAAGGGCGTAAGCATGCAGATAAAAAACTACATATGTATCACTCTTGTACTCGTATAAGTTCTTGATTGGAGAGAAGCCTCTCACTGTCCTGCATCCCCACCTCAGGAATGTGGTACTGATAAGAGTACAGGCGCCATCTTAGACTTGTTGCTTCAGCTCAATATATATATATATATATATATATATATATATATATATATATATATATATATATATATATTTTATATGCAAGCCTTACAAAAGGTTACAAAGTATAAAGGTATATAAAAGTATAAAAATATACTATTCTACACACTGATTCTTTTCTTGTCACATTGATCAGGACACTATATTCACATTAACTTGAAGACGTGGGAAACTCAGGATTTGTAGACAATAGAATACATTACATCAGGTCCATATACCTCAACAGTCCCCTCTAAATACTGATGTTTTCCACGTCTGACCCTACCTGTAGGTGACCTTACCAGGGGAAAAAGGGAGTTGGATTTCTTCACCAGTTTGAGACCAATGACCCCTAGATAGGACATCACCCTGTGAAGCTGGACTTGACTGGATCAGGACCACCACTGTCCCTACTCTAATAACACGGTTTTCCAAGATGGGGGAGGCATTATTCTCCGGACTCAAATCCCACTACGACATGATCTTTTGCTTTTAACTCATTGAGGACCCTCCTTGGGACTCCTATGGCATCTATCGGTACATGTGTGTCCAAGCTCTCAGCTGCCTTTCCTTTGAGCTTTACTGATGTGCTTGGAGTTAACATCACTTGTAATGGACCATCAAACCACGGTTTAAGGACTTTTCAAACGTGTCCTTTTAGCAGCACCCAATCTCCAGACACAAGTGGGTGGGTTCCTGGTACCTTATCAGGATCTGGAAGTGAAGCAAAAACTCGAGAATGTATTTTAGTCAAATGCTTGTGCAAACTGATCACATAATCTGTCAGACAACCACGTTGCATCTTGAGCTGCTGTGGGAACTACAATCCTGTCCTAGGGGCTGACCCCAAAAAGGACCTCAAAGGGACTAAAGCCTGTCTTACGGTTAAGGGTATACCTTACTGGAAAAAGGGCTAACAGCAGGCACTCTGTCCATGGCTTATCAGTCTGTGCCATGGCTTTTTGAGTCTTTTACTTTAGTGTCCCATTCAGTTCTTTCCTACTGCTGCTTTGTGGATGGTACGAAGCACTTTAGGCTTGTTCTACACCGTAAATCTTAATCACCTTTTGCATCACTTCACCTGTGAACACCCATGTCACCTTCAGTGGTCTCTGGTACCTCGTACCTGCATACAACTTCAGCCATAATCTTTTTTTGATGTGGTCTAGGCTGTGACCTTAGCTACTGGGTATACTTCTGGCCATCCTGAAAACAAGTCATCACACATCTATGCATACACATCCACCTTGGGTAGTTGAACGTAATCTGCAAGCATTGAAACGGATACAAGGGGTGAGGTGTGTGTTTTTGAGGTACCTTGACCATCTGACCCATGTTTGTTTGTGGTCACAAATCATACATCCTTTAGTATATCTGGCTGCTACAGTGCTGAACCCTTGGGCGTACCATGAGCTGTGTACTAAATCACACAGCAGTTTTTGACTGGTGCATCTCTCCAGGGGTTCCCTGTGCCATCGTGGGTTAGAGGGACCTGGGAAGGCAGGGTTTTCCTTGGAACTGTGTTAGGCCTTCCTCCTTTGCAGTCCCCCATTTTGACACCCACTGGTCCCTTTCCTCCTTCTCCGCCTAGTTCTATAAGGTCTTAAGAACTCTCAGGGAGACAGGAGGAGTTATTTCAGGGACCTGAGCTGTGGCCACTAAGGCAGGGGTCTGCCTAGGCAATTTGGTAGCCATTTTGTGCCACCTGATCTGCCTTGGCTTTTCCCTTCGCCTCCTCTGTGTCTGTTTCACAGTGGCCTTTTTTTTTTTTTTTTTTCACCGCCACTCAAATTGGCAACATGAGGGCTTCCATCAAAGACCTCACCGCTTCCCCATTTTTTTAAATTTTTTTTTTGAGTTTACCAGAAACGGTCATGAGGTCTCTGGCTTTCCAAATGGGCCCATAGTCATGGACACAAAGGCATACCTGGAATCAGTGTAAATGTTGGTTGTAAGGACTCTACTTTTTTAGAGTGTCATGTTTAGTCACCA